>CAWUDS030005168.1:0-60887 GCA_963859935.3 Lathyrus sativus | reverse complement strand
AAGCAAACGGATTAAGTTTTCGTGAATTAAGCAAGCACGAATTATAAACGCGAATTAACGACAAAGCGACATAACGGCAAATAAAAGCTAAGGATGCAATCATACGAATTTAATCAAAACAATTCTATAAAATAACAGATTAAGCAAAAGCAATTCATAGAATAGTGTTGAAAGAGAAACGAATTAGATTGATAAAGTAAAAACCTCAAAGCGTTGGAACGCGATTACAGCAGAATGACTCTAAGGAATTAGCTCTCCATGGTTCTCTCAAAGCTCCGAATGTATTTTTCGTGAAAATGTAATTAGGTGAACAGTAACACGAGTATTTTTCCTTTAAAAAGAAAGCAAATTCGGGTCATAACCCAACTGGGTCGAAAACATAACCCAGGCCCAATACATGACCCAACACTAAAATTAAATTCTAATGCAGTAACTTCAAACGGAATTCTGGAATTTTTGGCTCCGAATCTGACATCGACTCCAACACGAAAGTCGTAGCTCTCTCTCTCTTAGCTTTCCGACGATTTTTAGAACGCCTCAAACGGATTCCCGGAACTCCAGTTATTATCGTTTCCGTGCAGACTGCTAAAGCTGAAAAATAAGTGCGGAAATCAAATTAAGCCAAAAATAAAATAAAATATAAAAACAAAATAAAACATAAAAATAATCAAGATAAAGTAAAGAAATGCCTAAGTAAAAATATAGGAGAAAGTGCATAAATATGCACTGATCACTCATCACGCTGGGAGCGCTTAAGCGTCTCCCCATGGACACAAACCTTAGGATCTATGACATTTTGATATTAATGATTATAGGAATACCTTGACGAATATAATGAGAAAGATTTTTAGACAATGACAACGATAATTCTAAAATACAAAAGTGTAGAGACAAGTGTTTGACACTGGTTGGCTTGTGGATTTTTCTCAACCGGTACTCGTAATGTCTTGAAAACTCTTCGAATGGGGAGAAAAAGAGATAATTTTCTTATAGCATGATATATTTGAGATCATAGCCTATATATAGAATGATAATCATTTAAAATTCTCATTATTTCGAAATGGATTATCTTGACATCCACTTATATTTAAGCACATATTCAATTAAATAATTAAATATTAAATATAATTAATTATTTTATTTACTTACTCAACCGATTAAGATTCTTATATATATAGGATTGGTAATCTAGTTTATGTCTTTTGCGCTTGTTAAATGACATAGGAATCGAATAGAGATCGAAATCGCTTAGGAAATTGGTAAGGTAGAAACCCGTGATAAGCCGAAACCGAAAACCGTAGATTGACTTGTTTTGATAATCACTTATTTTAACCGCTTAATTGCATTTTCTTTATTTATCCGATCAGAAACCAAACCAACTCCCCCTCCATTTCGAATTTGGTAGATTAATCACATAAAAGAATCCTTGAAACGATATCCGAGTTAAATTGTCGCTTTATTACGTTTTCATCAAAAACACTAGCTCTGATCCGCGCGCGACAGCTGATCAATGAGCTAGGCCCTCCACGACGGAGAGATGGATTGGGCCGACCCTGTGTGATGAGCAGGACAGAGCAATATCTATCTATCTATCTATCTATATATATATATATCTATATATATATATATATATATATATATATATATATATATATATATATAAGAATCTTAATCGGTTGAGTAAGTAAATTAAATAATTAATTATATTTAATAATTAATTATTTATATAATATATATATATATATATATTATATGTAATTAGGTGAACAGTAACACGAGTATTTTTCCTTTAAAAAGAAAGCAAATTCAGGTCATAACCCAACTGGGTCGAAAACATAACCCAGGCCCAATACATGACCCAACACTAAAATTAAATTCTAATGTTGTAACTTCAAACGGAATTCTGGAATTTTTGGCTCCGAATCTGACTTCGAATCCAACGCGAAAGTCGTAGCTCTCTCTCTTAGCTTTCTGACGATTTTTAGAACGCTTCAAACGGATTCCCGGAACTCCAGTTATGATCGTTTCCGTGCAGACTGCTAAAGCTGAAAAATATGTGCGGAAATCAAATTAAACAAAAAATAAAATAAAATATAAAAACAAAATAAAATATAAAAATAATCAAGATAAAGTAAAGAAATGCCTAAGTAAAAATATAGGAGAAAGTGCATAAATATGCACTGATCATTCATCACGCCGGGAGCGCTTAAGCGTCTCCCCATGGACACAAACCTTAGGATCTATGACATTTTGATATTAATGATTATAGGAATACCTTGACGAATATAATGAGAAAGATTTTTAGACAATGACAACGATAATTCTTAAATACAAAAGTTTAGAGACAAGTGTTTGACACTGGTTGGCTTGTGGATTTTTCTCAACCGGTACTCGTAATGTCTTGAAAACTCTTCGAATGGGGAGAAAAAGAGATAATTTTCTTATAGCATGATATATTTGAGATCATAGCCTATATATAGAATGATAATCATTTAAAATTCTCATTATTTCGAAATGGATTATCTTGACATCCACTTATATTTAAGCACATATTCAATTAAATAATTAATTATTAAATATAATTAATTATTTTATTTACTTACTCAACCGATTAAGATTCTTATATATATATATATATATATATATATATATATATATATATATATATATATATATATATATATATATATATATATATATATATATATATATATATATATATATATATATATATATATATATATATATATATATATATATATATATATATATATATATATATATATATATATATATATATATATATATATATATATATATATATATATATATATATATATATATATATATATATATATATATATATATATATATATATATATATATATATATATATATATATATATATATATATATATATATATATATATATATATAGATATAGATATATATATATAGATATATATATATATATATATACCCGCTCATCACACGGGGTCGGCCCAATCCATCTCTCCGTCGTGGAGGGCCTAGCTCATTGATCAGCTGTTGTCGCGGATCAGAACGAGTGTTTTTGATGAAAACGTAATACAGCGACAATTCAACTCGGATATCGTCTCAAGGATTCTTTTATGTGATTAATCTACCAAATTCGAAATGGAGGGGGAGTTGGTTTTGTTTCTAATCGGATAAATAAAGAAAATGCAATTAAGCGGTTAAAATAAGTGATTATCAAAATAAGTCAATCTACTGTTTTCGGTTCCGGCTTATCACGGGTTTCTACCTTACCAATTTCCTAAGCGATTTCGATCTCTATTCGATTCCTATGTCAATTAACAAGCGCAAAAGACATAAACTAGATTACCAATCCTATATTCCAAATTAAGCAAACGGATTAACTTTTCGTGAATTAAGCAAACACGAATTATAAACGCGAATTAACGACAAAGCGACATAACGGCGAATAAAAGCTAATGATGCAATCATACAAATTTAATCAAAACAATTCTATAAAATAACAGATTAAGCAAAAGCAATTCATAGAATAGTGTTGAAAGAGAAACGAATTAGGTTGATAAAGTAAAAACCTCAAAGCGTTGGAACGCGATTACTGCAGAATGACTCTAAGGAATTAGCTCTCCATGGTTCTCTCAAAGCTCCGAATGTATTTTTCGTGAAAATGTAATTAGGTGAACAGTAATGTCGCTACTGCGAAAATCGGCACCGGCTGAACAGAAGAGTCGCCACCGCGCGTTATTTATCCCAACGGAGGGAAAGGAAACGCTCAAGGTAAACCTACCGCAAAACGGGGAAAGGAATGGTCATCGCAACCAAATCCTGGATTCGGGAGTCGGTTACTCAAGGGGAAGGTATTAGCACCCCTCACGTCCGTCGTACTCGACGGGATCCACGCTTGTTTTCGGGTATGGATTGTTATTTCTATCTACGTTACAGGTCAGGGGTTAAAAGAAAATAAAATGACTCGGCAAAGTATCGCACTTTATGCCTACGTATTCCCGTCTGGAACGAGAAATCAGAGTCAACGTAGTTCGCCTACCTACTGGAAAGGAGGGGAAGGTTGCTCGCTAGGATATTGCATCCTATGCCTACGTACTTTCATACAGCATGAAAGATCAGAGCAAACGTAGTTCGGGCTACGAAAGACACAAGTCTGTCTTGATTGCTTTTATTCCTTCTAAAAAAGGGTTTTTCTGATTAACAGTCCAAGCGGACAAAAATGAAGTTTTGATGAGTTCACATTCTTTTACGGAAGAAGTGTCTTTTATTGTTGTTTGAAATCTTATTGTGTTTTTCTGTTTGTTTTGAGAAAGAAGAGACAGAACTCTAACCTATGGTTTAAAAGGGAATCAAACTAACCTAATGTTATCATGCATGGGTTAAGACCTAATGTCTATCATGCTCCTCTCTTGCGCAGAGAGAAACAGAGATCCTAAGGGATAAACGGAAACAGAAACAATAACATATATACAATAAAGCAGTAAAATGCATGGATGCAGCAATACAAGTGAGGCAAGGGAGTCCCACTCAACCTCGAACCTAGAAAACAACAGGCAAAAGCAAACAAAATTCGCTTTCAACCTAACAGGTTAAATGGCAAACAATACAGTCAGCGAAATTCAGACAATACATCAAAAATTAAACAGCTAAAAGAAACAGCAACAACAGTCTTCATCAGCATCAGTCCTCAAGTCAACACCAGTCTTCATCTTCAATCCTTCAAGCAAGATCCTTATCATCAGTCTGCAATGGCTTTTCTTCAAGTCTCAATCTCCAAGATGAATATTAGTCAACAAGATGAAATGGATGTTAAACAGCCAATTGCCTACCAAGGGTGGCTCACTGACTGTTAACATGATACAGACAATTTTCTCTCAAAAGTTCTATCTTTTAAATACATTCACTAATCCTTCCAAAGGAAGGAGGTGGATATTTAAAAGAGACTTTGAATCATAGAGAAAGGATGGAGGCAAACAAGACCTTCCATGTTTGTGAATCAAGTTTCCTACTCTGGGGCTCTGCCTAACTCCTAGACCCTACAACCTTCAACAGCTGCCAGCAAGAGATACTCCTCATCAACTCTGGAAGTTGGCCTTCATTCTTCTTTGATCTCCAATGGCCTTCATCATCAAAGTCTTCAACTCAGACCCCCAATCCCCAAACAAGCCCAATACCCCACACAGTCAAATGAAATAACCCTAGAGAGGGCACACCACACAGTCAAGCAAATACAAGCAGTATACTAATAGTAATAGTAAAATAGGGGAACCTAGTAATTTCTAAGGGATCTATTATCTACCCATAATACCCCTATAGTCCCATACCCCAAAAATTCAATCTACAACTCCTAAAAGAAATGATCTATTACACCTATGCCACACCTAAACCCTAGTTTTGGTTCTTCGAATCACACCTAAACAAATCATCTAAAATTTTAATCTAAAATCATGAATTAAATTTTATGTACAAGCTAAAGTTCTAAGCTAATCAACCTAAAAAGAATGGGTCAAAAATATTAAAGCATCTAGTTAAACTAAAATTAACAATATCATGAATCAAATTAAACCACTTAAAAAGCTATTTAAAAGAAAAATATGCTAAAAATGCTAAAACAAAATTAAATTGGAATTTTATTATTTCTTAATTTTCTTAACAGAAATATGAACCTAATGCAAAAACAACCACTAAAAAATAAGCATTTTTCATTTTGTTATGATTTTTCAAAGAAATAAAATGAATTAAGTAAAATTAAAATGAATTAATTGGGTTAGGAGGTGCAGTTATCAATCATTCTAGTTAAAACAAGAGAATGGGCCCAGACTGGGGGGCGCGCATAGCAAAGCGCGTCTGGGCCCAATGCATGCTCAGAAAATACAAAAAAAAAAAAGAAAAAAAGAAAATGGTGCAATTAGCAGAAAATCTAGTTGAAAACACATTGGGCCTGAGTTGAGGGGGTGTGAAAAGCAACATTTGCTGAGCCCAGGGTTGAGTTTTAAGTGAAACGCATCGTTTCACCGTTGGAATTTCCCTCCGTTTCTCAAGTTTAAATGACAGCCCTACGATCAACTTCAGAGTCAATGAAATTAGACTAATCCAATGGCCAGGAGATCGTCTTCTCCAAATAGTTCTAGGGTTTCAGAAATTCCATATTCATGCATGAACTTTCCAGTCCATCGTGCTCCCTCATACCTTGATGAAATCTCACGATGTAAAGATCAAAAATGATCTACATCCTTCCCTCTACACAGCCATGGTATTATTTTCCCCTAAAACTCACTCAAGCATCAAACCCGATAGGTAGAAGATTCTGATTCCACCATTTTGCACTGATATCCATCTTGCCAATTCTTGCCAACTATTACACTAATACAATCCACACGTCATGCTGATCATTTTAAGCTATCTAGTGAATATTATCATGCATTAATCTAAGAGTTCTAAACCACAACAGTTCTTGCACTCCAATGGCAGCATCCATGAAATCTTCTCAAACTTTATGGAAATGATCCTCTAACCTAACCTAACAATTCTAACCTAATAATTCTCTAACATGCTAACTAAATCATGCTAATTCGATAGGATTACCAACCTGGTTTGATGATGAAAACAGGTGCTGAATTCTTCAGATCCAATGCTTGCAATGATCTGGATTTGATCAACACACTTGATCCTTGCTTCTGTATGCACTATCACTTGCTCAAACCTCTTGGATTCTTGTAACCACTTTTTCTTGCACTTTGAATGGTGAAGTTGGATAGAACGATTTCTTCCTCAATTCAAACAGATTTTGATGTGAATTTGATCCTTGAATGATTTAGGTGGTGATAGGATCAAGAACTTTGGAAATTGATGGAGATTTGATGGAGTTTGAAATGGTTTTGCAAAAATGGAAGAATGATGTATAACTTGGTATTTTGATCACAATGATTCACCAACCAATGCATGAAGCTACTCAATCCAATATATACACACTCATGGACCTTTCTAGAATTTGATAGAAACTTCTTGTGCACACTTTCCTTGAATTTTGGATTATGTTAACTTCCATTGTAAGCCACCTATCATAACTTCCAAATTTTGAACCAAACTCAAAAATCCACTTTTGCCAATGTTCTTAAAACATTTTTTCCAATCAAAATGACCTATAATTTCATCCCATTTGGCCAAGTTATGAAAAATCTCATTTTTAGGTCACTTTTTATTCATTAAATTCACCAAATTTGAAACCTTGAGCTATGAGCCTTTCCAATATTTCATGATCACTTTCCTAGACTCCAAATGTCATTTGGAGCAAGTTTTATGTTGTGAAGTTTTCCATTTGAAGCTTCCTTGTATGAGTTTTGGGCATAGGCTTGAAATGACCTGTAATTCTCAAATGACCAAAATACCCTTTGCTTGCCAAGACCATAAGTAGAGTTCCACAAATCATATGAAGGCATACCATACCTTTCTATAAATCTAAGACAATGCGGAACAACTCTTATGTTGACCAGAAATTCATTTGAAATCTCCTTGAGGGGTAAAAGTTGCTTGGAAGACAAGTAACTTTCACAGACAAAATTTCAGATACCTCAGATGACCTGTAACTTGCAAGGACCATAACTTGAGTTCTATAAATCTCCTTGATGTCTTCCACCACTCAAATTAAATGTATTGAGATCCTCTACAAGTTTCATGTTAGCCAAGGATCCATTTGAAGCTTGTATTTTGACTTATCTTTCCTGGAAGTTTGCCCTAAATTAGGGGATTTTACACAGAAACCCTAATTTAGAAACCTCTCTTCTTCTTGATTTCTCTTGATTTCTTCTTGGCACAATACCATATCCTTATTTACATGTCAAATGATGAACCCCACACCCCTTAGATAGACCTTGATGCCTTTCAATCAATCAATTGACCTAGGGTTGACCCAGGGTTGACCCAGATGAAACCCTAGTTGACTGTCTTCAACTGCAACTCTTGTGATCATATCAATGACTTGCCTCCTTCTCCAGATGACTTTCTAAGTCTTCCATGATGTCTACATACTCTCCATGCTCAATTCACAACTCACCACTTCTTTGATAATCTTCAAATGCCCTCAGATAGGAGATAGATCCATTGCTTGGTCCAATGACCTCTCTGGGATTTCAATTTCTTTCTGATGACTTGGATATGCTTGAATTTGGATAATAACCTCTTGGTAGGCTCATAGAGATGAGAATAGTACTTGGTCCCTTGTTGGATGATTTGCTATGCTATGTTATGCAGATGATTAGACTATGTACATGACTCTATATGCAAATGCTAATGCAATTGAAACATAAACCAGGTGAAACAGGTTGAGCAAATTTTAGGGTGCAACAGCTGCCCCATTCAAGCGACTTGGACCCGATTGGGTGAAGAGCGAACGACCTTCAAACATTCGAGGTACAAGACGGTTGAATACTAAGAACCCGGGAATTTGCCAACCGCAGAAATAAACTGCACCACTGCTTGAATAACAACATCTGTTGACTGGATCTGGTTGTTACGGCGACAAACTTATCCATTAGCGACCGTGCTGGGGATTATTTACATCAGCCTGAAAAAGATTCTATCATCGAAGGGATAGAACTTTGTCCATGTTAGGACGCCTGTTTTGTCAACACGGAAAATCTAAACTAAAACTTGTCCACGTTAGGACTCCACCTGCCGTCGACCCGGAAAAGTATCGGCGGCTTCGCTGGGGATAACTCGTCTGCATCTCATCAGCCCAAGGGGATTCTATCAACATAGGAATACATTGTCCACTTTAGGACTAACACATCTCGTCAGGAATAAATCGTCCACGTTAGGAATAAACTTTCCATGTTAGGAGTAAACTCCTTTCTGGATCTGTCCGCGTCAGGACTAAACTTTCCACGTAAGGAATACCTCTTCCACGTTAGGACCTACTTTTCCACGTAAGGAATACATCTTTTTTTCCACGCAAGGAATCACCTTTTTCCACGTAAGGAATACATCTTCTTTCCACGTAAGGAACCAACCTCTTTCCACGTAAGGAATACATCTTCTTTCCACGTAAGGAACCAACCTCTTTCCACGTAAGGAATACATCTTCTTTCCACGTAAGGAATCACATCTTTCCACGTAAGGAATACCTCGTCCACGTTAGGACCCACCTTTCCACGTAAGGAAACCATCTTTCCACGTAAGGAAACCATCTTCTTTCCACGTAAGGAACCATATCTTTCCACGTAAGGAATCACATCTTTCCACGTAAGGAATCACATCTTTCCACGTAAGGAATACATCTCCTCTTGATTTGTCCACGTCAGGACTCGCATCTCGTCTTGATTTGTCCACGTCAGGACTCACATCTTCGTCTGCACAAGAAAATCCTATCAACATGGGGGTAACATTGTCCACGTCAGGACACCGTTCGTTGACCTGAAGAACTATAAATTCGTCCACGTCAGGACTCACGCATCTTCGACCCGCTGAGGAAATAAAACTTGTCCACGTCAGGACTCACGCTTCACCAACACGAAGAGAGATAAACTTGTCCACGTCAGGACTTGCATTCCACCCTTGCGAAGGAAGATATCTGCTGGGAATAAATGGTCCACGTCAGGACACCAACACAAAGAGTAATCAATTTTGTCCACGTCAGGACTCCACATTCAATTAATACGGAGGAATCAAATCAGTCCATGTTAGGACTAGCACATCTCATCAAGCCGGGGAAATAAATTTGTCCACGTTAGGACACCCACTTCTCTAGCACGAAGAAAATCCCATCAATATAGGAATAGATTGTCCACGTCAGGACCCATTTCTCCATTGGTCCCAACCCACAAACTTCTTAGCACTGACGTGACAGCGACTTTGGGGCGGACTCTACTGGGGATATTTGAAAACCAAACTACCGGACGCCTGTTCTGATAACCGGCGGCAACCTCTAAAATTCTGATTCACGAAACCCTTTGATGCTGACGTAACAACAAATTTGAAGAAAGTAATCCGCTGGACGGACTAGAGACTTCAACAAGCGACTCTGGTGGGGAAAACAAGAGAAATTTACACAAATAACTCTGCTCGGAGACAAAGAGAAATGCATCATGATAACTCTGTGGGGAATAATGCCAAAGCTGACACTTTCGTTGAATGTCTCACGTCGAGATCTTGAATGCTTAGTAATTCCTTTGAGCAAAAGTTCTCTCAACCTGCATGGGAAACAACACTTGAACACAAACGGTTAGCTAACCTGGCTTATGTTTCAAAATGCATATGTTTGACAATGACGCAATGCTCAATTCGACATGGAAATGCCACGCTTTTTTTACTATATGCCTGTTGCACCCTAAAATTTGCCTAACCTATTTCATTTGGTTTATGTTTCAATTGCATTAGCATTTGCATATAGAGTCATGTACATAGTCTAATCATCTGCATAACATAGCATAGCAAGTCATCCAACAAGGGACCAAGTATTATTCTCATGTCTATGAGCCTATCAAGAGGTTATTATTCTAATTCAAGCATATTCAAGTCTTCAGAGAGAAATTGAAAGCTAAGAAGTTAGTTGGATCAAGCAGTGAATCTATCTCCTATCTGGGGGTATCTGAGGATCATCAAAGAAGTTGTGAGTTGTGAATTGAGCTGAGCATGGAGAGTATATAGACATCATGAGAGACTTAGAAAGTCAGTTGGAGAAGGAGACAAGTCATTGATATGATCACAAGAGTTGCAGTTGAAGACAGTCAACTAGGGTTTCATCTGGGTCAACCCTGGGTCAACCCTGAGTCAAATGACTGATTGAAAGACATTGAGGTCTATTGGAGAGATGTGGGGTTCATAATTTGGCATGTAGAGAAGGATATGGTGATATGCTAAGAAGAAATCAAGAGAAATCAAGGAGAAGAGGAGTTTCTAAATTAGGGTTTCTGTGTAAAATCCCCTGATTTAGGACAAACTTCCAAGCACGATAAGTCAAAATGCAAGCTTCAAATGGATCCTTGGTAAACATGAAACTTGTAGAGGATCTCAAGACCTTTAATTTGAGTGGTGGAAGATATCAAGGAGATTTATAGAACTCAAGTTATGGTCCTTGCAAGTTACAGGTCATCTGGGGTATCTGAAATTTTGTCTGTGAAAGTTACTTGTCGTCCAAGCTACTTTTACTCCTCAAGGAGATTTCAAATGAATTTCTGGTCAACATAAGAGTTGTTCCTCATTGTCTTATCTTTCTATAATGGTATGGTATGCCTTCATATGATTTGTGGAACTCTACTTATGGTCTTGGAAAGCAAAGGGTATTTTGGTCATCTGAGAATTACAGGTCATTTCAAGCCTATGCCCAAAACCCATACAAGGAGGCTTCAAATGGAAAACTTCACAACATCAAAATTGCTCCAAATGACATTTTGAGTCTAGAAAAGTGACCATGAAAGATTGGAAAGGCTCATGGCTCAAGGTTTCAAAATTGGTGAATTTAATGAATAAAAAATGACCTAAATTTGAGATTTTTCATAATTTGGCCAAATGGGGTGAAATTATAGGTCATTTTGATTGGAAAAAATGTTTTAAGAACATTGGCAAAAGTTTATTTTTTAGTTTGGTTCAAGATTTGAGAGTTATACTTGGTTACTTACAAAAGAAGTTACATAATCCAAATCCAAGGGAAAGTGTGCATGGGAAGTTTCTCCAAGCTTCTAGGGCTTTCTATTCTCATCTATATATTGAATGAAGTAACTCCATGCCATGGTTGGTGAATCATTGTGATCAAAACACAAGTTATACACAATTCTTCCATTTTTGCAAAACCTCTCAAACTTCATCAAATCTCCATCAATTTCCATTTTTCTTGATCTGATCATCATCAACATCTTCCATAGATCACATTTCCATCAGAATTTGGTAGAATTGAAGAAGAACTCGTGCTAACCACTTCCATCATCCAAGGAGCAAGAAAGTTGGAATTGCAAGATTCAAGAGGCTTGGACAAGATTCATTGCATACAGAACTCATAATCAAGTTCCCTGATCCATTTCCACTCATTGCAAGCATTGGATCAATAGAATTCAGCACCTGTTTCCACCATTTACACCAGGTTGGTAATCCATTCGATTTGATTGATTTAGTTAGAATTATAGAGAATTGTTAGCATAGAACTGTTAGGATAGGTTAGATGATTGATTTTGGTGAGTTTGAGGAAGTTTCATGAAGGTTAACAATGGTGTACCAAAACTGTTGGAGCTTAGAACTTCAAGGATAATGCAAGATAGTCTTAGGTTAATAGCTTAGAATGATTAGGGAAAGATGTAGATTATGTTAGGGCAAGAATTAGAAAGAATTGAGATGGTTGATAGCAGGTGATAATGGTGGAATCCGAATGTTGCACTCATCGGGTTTGGTTATTGGTTGAGTTTTAGAAGGAGCTGATGATATGGCTGTGTAGAGGGAAGAAAATGGATCGTTTTTGCTTTTTGTATCGTGTGATTTCATGGTGAATGGAGAGAGAACAAGGAGATGGAAGGTGCGTGTATGGAGGGAAATTTTCTGAAACCCTAGGGTTTCTAAGGTTGAAGACGAAGCGAGGGCCACACGATTGCTTGTTTGACCTTGACTCTGAGACCAATCCAACGGCCGTGGTTTAAATGAAAACGGAGGGAGATCCTAAAGGCTAAACGCACCGTTTCACTTATTTTTCTGACTGGGCTTTGGTTTCAGTTACTAATAACACCCCCTATCTTCAGGCCTAAACCTAAAATGAACTAAATCTTTACTATTCGCACCGTTTATTGTTTTTTTTAATTTTTGTTATAGTTTCTGAGTGCATTGGGCCCAGACGCGCTTGCTATGCGCGCCCCCAGTCTGGGCCCATTTTGTTGTTTTAACTAGAATTCATTACTTGATGCACCCCTCAGCCAATTTAATTCCTTTTAATTTTTTCTTAATTCATTTCATTTCTTTAAAAAAATCATAAAAAATTGGAAAATGCATGATTTTAATTGGTTGTTTTTGCATAATGCTCATAATTTTGTCAAGAAAAATATCACACAAAAAAATTAATATTTCATTTTATTTTCATATTTTTGGCATATTTTTCTTTTAAATAGGATTAAATGATGTTTAGTTTAGTGCATGAATTTGTTAATTTTGGTTTGATTAGATGCTTTAACATTTTTGATCCATTCTTTTTAGGTTGATTAGCTTAGACCTTTATCTTGTATATGAAATTTAGTTCATATTTTTAGGACTTAATTTTAGGTGATTTGTTTAGGTGTGATTAGCATGATCAAAACTAGGGTTTAGGAGATAACATAGGAGAATTAAATCATTTCTTTCATGAGTTGTAGATTGAATCTTTGGGGTATGGGACTATAGGGATTATGGGTAGCTAATAGATCCCTTAGAAAATATTAGGATTCCCCTACTGCTATTAGTATACTGCTTATATCTGTTTGACTGTGTGGTGTGCCCTCTCTAGGGTTATTTTCGTTTGTCTGTGTGGGGTATTGGGTTTGCTTGGGGATTGGGAGAGCTGAAGACCTGAAAAGATGAAGCCCATTTGGAGATCAAGAGATTGAAGACCAACTTCCAGAGTTGATGAGGAGCATCCTTTGCTGGCAGCTGTTGAAGGCTATAGGGTTTAGGAGCTAGGCAGAGCTCTAGAGTAGCAAACTTGATTCATAAACATGGAAGGTCTTGATTGCCTCCATTCCTCTCTGTGATGCAGAGTCTCTCTAAGACACTCACCCCCTTCCTTTGGAAGGCTTGGTGATAGTGTCTAAGAGATAGAACTCTTGAGAGAGATATTCTATGTGTTGTTAGCAGTCTGTTTGCCACCCTTGGTGGTCAACTAATTGCTTAACACCCAGTTCACTCTTGTGATTGCTTCCTCAGCTTGGAGATTGAGG
Source organism: Lathyrus sativus (assembly GCA_963859935.3). Lineage (NCBI taxonomy): Eukaryota > Viridiplantae > Streptophyta > Magnoliopsida > Fabales > Fabaceae > Lathyrus > Lathyrus sativus. The sequence continues at coordinate 46,986 of CAWUDS030005168.1, read as the reverse complement.
CTTGGAGAAAAGCCATTGCAGATGGGAGACTGATGACAAAGACCATGCTTGAAGGCTGTGGAGATGGAGATTGATGCTTGCTGAAGCTTGTAGCTGTTTGGAGATGATTTGAAGACAGATGTTGATGCAGAGCTGCTGTGGCTGTTTATTTTTGTTGTTTTTGATTTTTGATGTATTGATTGAATTTCCCTGACTGTATTGTTTGCTGTTTAACCTGTTAGGTTGAAAGTGAATCCTGTTCACTTTTGCCTATTGTTTTCTAGGTTCGAGGTTGAGTGGGACTCCCTTGCCTCGCTTGTATTGTTGCATCCATGCATTTTACTGCTTTATCGTATATATCTGCTATTGTTTCTGTTTCCGTCTATTCCCTTAGGATCTCTGTTTCTCTCTGTGCAAGAGAGGAGCATGATAGACATTAGGTCTTAACCCATGCATGATAACATTAGGTTAGTTTGATTCCCTTCGCAACCGTAAGTTAGAGTTCTGTCTCTTCTTTTCTCAAAACAAACAGAAAAACACAATAAAGATTTCAAACACAATAAAAGACACTTCTTCCGTAAAAGAATGTGAACTCATCAAAACGTCATTTTTATCCGCTTGGACCAGTAATCAGAAAACCCTTTTTCAGAAGGAATAAAAGCAATCAAGACAGACTTGTGTCGTATGTGGCCCGAACTACGTTTGCTCTGATCTTTCATGCTGTATGAAAGTACGTAGGCATAGGATGCGATATCCTAGCGAGCAACCTTCCCCTCCTTTCCCGTAGGTAGGCGAACTACGTTGACTCTGATTTCTCGTTCCAGACGGGAATACGTAGGCATAAAGTGCGATACTTTGCCGAGTCATTTTATTTTCTTTTTAACCCCTGACCTGTAGAGTAGATAGAATAACAATCCATACCCGAAAACAAGCGTGGATCCCGTCGAGTACGACGGACGTGAGGGGTGCTAATACCTTCCCCTTATGTAACCGACTCCCGAATCCAGGTTTTGGTTGCGATGACCATTCCTTTCCCGTCTTTGCGCGAGGTTTACTCTGAGTGTTTCCTTTCCCTCCTGTGGGATAAATAACGCACGGTGGCGACTCTTCTGTTCAGCCGGCGCCGATTTTCGCAGTAGTGACAGCTGGCGACTCTGCTGGGGATCCAACGTCCCCTGGCTGCTAAGGACTGCGATAGTTCCTTATGCATTTGGGATCCAACGTCCCTTAAGCGAGTCAATCCTAGCGCTTGTTTTCCCGTCGAGGATTTTGTATGGATTTATATTTCTGACCTTTATTTTCAGCATTATATATTATTGATTATTATTGTTGTATTGGGGTGTGATGGGCGTTCCATGATTGAGAGATAAGCCGGACCTGGGCTTGAGTGCACCTAGACTTAGAGTAGAGATTAGTGGGTGCGCACGTGCTTTGCATGTCCTAGTGTCCCGCGAAATCTACACTCAGACGAGGTTCTTCTGGTTGGCCTCCTGTCCTGCCCTTTGGGTGGCTCGGGTTGCTGGTTAGTTGGATTGTCGACTCTGGGGACCGATCGTTTGGAAGTTGGCTAAGTGAGGCCTCTTCAGGATTTGATGATGCCACTCCTTCTGGGAATCGTATCATCAACCCTGAAAGTCTGTGACGCCGACGACCGCATATGATGCCATACCTTTGTCAGTTACTAGGACACCTACCTGTGAGAGGGTTTAGGGTTATGCAGGTAACTAGACCTTCAGATACCAGTTATTTCTTGATCTGAGATCCTGGGTATTTATGGACAGTGAAGAGGTCTATCAGAGACCAGTCAGAGTTATGGTTTGAGGTCTGTCAGAGACCAGTTGGAGTTATGTTATGAGGTCTATCAGAGACCAGTGTTAGAGATTCATGTTGGGTCTATCTGAGACCAGGGTTTGAGGAATTCTAGAGGGTCTATCTGAGACTTGTTGATATGGTTCAGGCTTCTCAGCTATAACACTTGGTCCCTGTTGCATGTTGCTTGCATTGCATTATTTGCATAATCATTATCATTGCATCCCATTAACGCGTGTCTGTGCTGCAGGTGCATTTGCATATCCCCTGGTTCTAGTGTCTGGACTTTTGAGTATTGATCATGGCTGGTTTGAGGATGACAGTTGCGTACAAGCTACCTATTCCTGATATTACTCCACTCCTGGGTCTGATTTCTCTGGCAGATGAGGATGTCCGTAGAAGCTTCAGGCAGAGTTACGGACGGTTGTTGGGTTTGGTTCGCAAATCCACTAATGATGAATTGAATGGGTTGTACACCTCAATGCAATTCTACGACCCTGCTTTGAAATGTTTCACGTTTGCTGATTTTATCTTGGGGCCTACCATGGAGGAGTATGTAGAGTTTACTGAGCTGCCGGTACAGAATGCAGTTCCTTTTATTCACTCTGCCGCTGAGCCCAAGTTGGAGGATTTAGCTAAGGCCTTGCACATGAATGCTTCTGAGCTGCTGATGACCTCTTGGCGAGGGGTTCCGGGTTTCTCTCTCCAGTTTCTGGTTGGTAAGGCTCAAGAGTACGCCAAGAATGGGTGTTGGGTGGTCTTTAACGCTATTTTGGCTCTATGCATTTATGGGATAGTGATGTTTCCCAATTTCCCAAACTTCGTGGACATGGATGCATTTCATCTGTTTGCTGCTGGCAACCCGGTGCCTATACTGATCGGGGACTTCTATCATTCGATGCACTACAGAAATGAGAACAGGAGAGGCAAGAATGTCTCTTGTTGTGTGCCTTTGCTGTACATGTGGTTTAAGAGCCATCTTCCCTTGAAGGGACCTTTTGTGGATAGTGCAACTACATCTGACTGGCCAGAGCGTATGATGAGGCTATCTTCTGAAGACATTGAGTGGTTTGATCGAGACTTGCTGGGGTCTGAGCTTATTTTCAGTTGTTCTAGGTATCCTAATGTTCCGTTGATAGGAAGAAAAGGGTGTATCAATTACAACCCTTCTCTGTTCATTCGCCAGTTCGGATACGCTTTGAAGAACCCACCAAAGGAGGAAGAAGTACAGGAATCTCTGTACTTCACCGGTGATTTGAAGGGAGAGTTATTAGCCAAGCTGCAACATGCCTGGACGCGTATTAACAGAAGAGGGAAGCCACTGTTGGGGAAGAATGATTGTCAGGCTTATGCGCCATACAGAGTTTGGATTCAAGAGAGAGCAAGACAACTACTGATGCCATTTCCAGCTGCACCAGCCCCTGTTCATACTCCGGTGAAAGAGCCAACTACTGTTACTAGGGAGGCCTACGAGCAAGTTGTTAAAGAAAAGGAAGCCTTGATGAAGATCAATGAAGGGCTAGAGCAAGAGCTGGCTCAGATACGGAGTGAGAAGAACAAGGCTGTGCATGCTTTCCAACAGCAGATCGAACTAGTAAACAGGCTGGGTGCTGAGTTGACTGAAGAGAGGAAGAAGCGCGAACGGCTGGGTCAAGAGTTCAGAAGCTCCCATGACATATTGGAATCCAAAAAGAAAGCACTCGACACAGCACACCGAGAAATCTCTTCTTGCAATAAGACTTGGAATGCTACGCTGACCAACAATAAAAAGAGGGAAGATAAATTGAAGCAGCAAATTTCCGACCTCGAAGAGCAGTTGAAGGCTAGCATCAGGAAGTCTGAAGAAGAAGTGATGACCCGGTATAGTCTCCAGAATGCATTGAACAAGGCCATCGAGGGCAGGAACGAAGCCGTGTCTCAGAAGCGGAAGCTAGAGGATCGCTTCGGAGAAGGGGCATGGGAAGAAACCGCTGGTGAAGTGCGACGTGTGCTCAAACGAAGAAATCAACTTGTTGAAGGGCTGCTTACCCGACCAGGTCATCCAGAGACCAAGAAGTTGCTAGAAGAGTATCAGGCTTATGGGAGTACTTGATCATTTCATGTATTAACTTGTATGCTTTATTTGCATAGTGCTGACCATCACCAGGATTGTTGGTTGAGGTCATGCCTTCTTATTGTACTCAGTGATATTGTATTCTTTGCTTATTGGATTTCTCTGCAATATATGAGGCTTTCTATGATTCAGCTCCGATCTTCGTATTGCTAGCACTGTCACCGCACCGGCACCTTTGCACTAGAATCGGGGAATGATGTTCCCTAACGCACAGACACATTGCATTGCATTCATATTCATATTGCATTACAGGGGATTATTGCACGGTATCTCATTGCTTGCACTGTACCAGGTCTTTTCAGGATTGAAGATCAGCGCCCACACCGCTACTCCACTCGCACCAACTGCCGAAGAATCATGGATCAAATGCAGAACGAGATACAAGATATGCACGAGAAGCTAGCGCTCTTCATGCAGACCATGGAAACTATTGCAAAGGGTCAAGAGAATTTGCAAGCTATGGTGCAGCCTCTGTTGGCAAGAAATGCTGGGCACGGGAATGAGGATCATCAGTCTGTGCAAGTCGACACTGTTCATGGGGATGGCACTCCCACACCAGTGGTTCCACCTGTAGTCAATATACCTGCTGTTAATGTCAACAATGCTACTGCGGCTGGGAACGGTAACGTTGGGATTGGGAACGAGACTGCTGTCCATAACGTTGGGCTTGGTGATGTCAACTTGGGTGATAATATGGGAGGCAATGGCTTCGGTAATGCTGGATTTGGCTTCAATGACCAGGGATTTGATAATGCTGGGAAATATGGTTTCAATGCTCAAGGCTTTGGGCAGGACGGATATGGTATGACCAATCAGGGTTACGGAGGTTTCGGAAATGGAAACGGCACTGGGTTAATGACTTTTGGACCTGCTGGGGTTGCTCAGGGGTACGGCAACAAAGGGCGAGGCCCGGTGATGAATCAGATCAGAGCTGGCCGTAACAATGGATACGATGGGTATGGAGCTGGGAATGGTATGTGGCAAGAGGATCAGCAGGAGGACGCCTTCTCCGGCGGAGGTTTCGAAGGGCCGATGGATGACTCCCAGAGGATCAGAATGCTAGAAGAGCAGATGAGGGGGGGTCGTAAATCAAAGTGTTATGGGCTTAGACATGTCAACAATGGGCCTGGTACCTGGCTTGAGGGTGCCAATCAAATTCAAAGCTCCTACATTTGATAAGTATAAAGGGGACACCTGTCCAAAAGTGCACGTGCGGTCATATTACAGAAGGATGTCTGCGTATTCTACTGATGAGAGGATGCTAATGCATTTCTTTCAAGATAGCCTGTCTGGTCCGTCCCTCGAGTGGTATATGGGGTTGGAGCCAACGCATATAAAGACATGGAAGCAGCTGGCAGAAGCATTTGTAGCTCACTATAAGTATAACAGCGACTTGGCACCCAACCGGGTCCAATTGCAAGGGCTGTCTCAGAAGAAGGGTGAGAGCTTTAAAGAGTATGCGCAGAGATGGCGCGACATGGCTGCTAGGGTCCGTCCTCCTTTAGAAGACAAGGAAATGAATGACATGTTCATCGGAACATTCACCGGCATGTTTTATGACAAGTTGTTTCACACATCTTTGGCCAGTTTCTCAGACTTAATTCTGATGGGAGAAAAGATTGAAAGCAACATTAAACAGGGAAGATTCCAAGCTGAGGAATCAACTGCATCTGGCAGTAACAGGAAGGCTTTTGGTGGGCGCCGTCAGGGCGATGCAAGCGCAGTGTTTGGAGGCCGAGGCCGAGGCCGGGGTAGAGGTCGAAACCAGTATAATCAGCCGCAGCAGGTGGCGAGTGTTACTATTCCGTTTCAGCAACAACCATTTCAACAACAACAACAGCAGCAACAGCAACAGCAACCGCAACAGGGGGCACAACCTGCCCAACACAGATTGCAGGGGGGTAAACCAAGGAGAGTGTTTGAGAAGCCTCCTTCAACGTATGCAGATTTGTTACAGACGTTATTAGGGTTGAACCTGGTGGAGAAAAGAACTCTGGCGCCAATAACGGGAACTCCTCCGTACGGATATGATGCAAGCAGGCACTGTGAATTCCACTCAGGGGCCCCGAGCCACGATGTAGAGGGCTGCCATGCGTTTAAGCATGTTGTGCAGGATCTATTGGACAGTAAAGCTATCAATTTTGGAACGGAGGGGACGAATATAGTGCAGAAGCCCATGCCTAATCATGGGGCAAACGCCATTCTAACTGAAGAGGGTTTGAATTTGATTATGAATGTCGGCGACTTAAAGACGCCGTTGTGCGAAATAAAGAGCCGATTATTGCAAGGAGGTGTCTATCCTAGATGTGACGAGTACTGCTTAGAATGCTGGACCCTAGTTGGGGGTTGTGATGATTTAAAGAAAGGTATTCAGGCTTTAATAGATGGCGGCACATTGCAGTTTAACCGAGCAGCAATTGAAGAGCCTGCAGGGGCATCAGCAGACAAGCAAAGTGATGTGGCTACTGTAACGATTCCTCGAAAGACAATCACTATCAAGGCACCGGCCCAGCGACCGCCGATCACTATTACTAAGGCCAGACCAATCCCGTACGAGAGCACGAAGGCAGTCCCATGGTCATATGGGTTGGAAGTGTATTGTGATGGAGTAAAAATTGATGTTAATAAGCAGCCAGCCGAGACTGTAGACAATGTTGTTGGTACCGGAGGTATGACAAGGAGCGGTAGAATCTTCATATCGCCCGAGGTAGAGGCTAAAAGACTGGCAAAGGGAAAGGGAAAGATGGTTGAGAATGTACCAGTGCAGGGGAATGAAAAAGCAACAACATCGAAGGATGTAGAAGAGTTCATGCGCTTGATTCGAAAAAGTGATTATAAGATTGTGGAGCATCTGCAACAGACGCCGTCCAAGATATCTATACTGTCGTTGCTATTGTGTTCTGAAGCTCACAGAAATGCATTGCTGAAAGTCCTGGATACTTCCTTCGTACCCCAAGATGTTTCCGTAAATCAGCTGGAAGGAGTGTTGTCACATGTAAATGCAGGCCATAGCTTGGGCTTTACAGACTTTGATTTGACCCCTAAGGGGAGGGAGCATAATATGGCGCTGCACGTATCTGTCGAGTGTAGAGGATCAGTCATGTCTCATGTACTGGTCGATACCGGGTCGTCTTTGAATGTGCTGCCCAAGAAAGCGATGATGAAGCTAGATGTCAGAGGAATCCTGTGCATGCCTAGTGACTTGGTAGTCAGGGCATTTGATGGGACGCGAAGAACAGTTTTTGGATCAATAACATTACCTCTACAGGTGGGGCCGGAGGTTTTCGCGACTGAATTTTATATCATGGACATCCAGCCTGCGTATAGCTGCCTGCTCGGACGACCCTGGATCCATGGGGCTGGGGCAGTCACGTCTACCTTGCATCAAAAGTTGAAATATATGGTAGGAGATAGCGTGGTTACAGTCTGTGGGGAAGAGGACATCCTGGTCAGCCATCTGTCGTCATTTAAGTATGTGGAGGTCGATGGAGAGATTCACGAAACACCCTGTCAGGCATTTGAAGGGTTGCGCATCAAGGACAAAGGTCCTGGGCCGGGCAAAGTGTCAGAGATAGCCGTCTCGTCGTATAAAGAAGCTTAAGCGCTAGTGTTGCACCCTAAAATTTGACCAACTGGGTCCCGTATCTGGTCCTATGTTTCGACGCATGACCGCATTCGCATCTGCATATCGCATACAGTGCATTTTTCATTTGTTTTGATTTTATCGGGATCACATCTCTCGTCTCGCGTCTCAGGTGTTTTTAATCAGTTTAGATAGGTAGAATCGTATTTTTTGAGCAGTCGTGCTATTCCCGGTGTTTGCAGCCTGCGCTGTTGTTTTTAGGAATATTTCGGTGCCCGTTTATTTTTACCGACTATTTTGGTGCGCTCTCGCAGTGTTATTTGTCGTTCGGTGCTATTTTTGTTCCTTCAGGAATTATTGTGTTTTTTCTGGATTTTATTAGCTATTTTTTAGGGTTTTATAGCTTTTCAATCATTTTCTAGAATAATATAGAATATTGATAGTTTTTTTAAGTAGTTTTAATATTTTTTAATCATTTTTAGAGTATAATGGATTTTAATAGAATATTAATAGGAAAATATATTTTTAATAGTTTCAATCTTTTTAGAATTGGTTAGAAATTAAATAGCTTCATTAGAAATAAATAGGCTTCATTTTTAATAGGATAAATAAATAGAAGAATATGGATTTCTTTTATAATAAATAATATAGGTTATATTAGGGATTTAATAGAGTTTAATAAAATCTTAGATTAGTGGGATTATTAGAGTTTTTAGTTTAGATTTTAAGATTAGTGGATTTATTAGAGTGTTATTAGTTTAGCAATTAATTGAGATTTAGTTAGAGTTAATTAGGTCTTAATCATCATTTAGTTAGTTAATTAGGATTAGATATTAATCAGGTTTTTAACCATGTTTTTTTAGTATTATTCAGATTTTTGAGTTTTTTGTAATCATTTTCGTTTGGGCCTTATTATACAAATTCAATCTGCAAAGCCCAATTCACCGAGTCCAAAATTTGCATGTGTATATAAATCAGTTCCACGTGTTGCACGAAGAGAGACCCCACATATCATATCCATCGCACGCCACCTCACACTCTCACTTCCTCTCTCTCTGCCACGCCACACACAAGTGGCACGCATGCATTAAGCCTTCCCACTACCCATGCCAGGTGTCTGCGTCTGAACCACCACCGGTTGCATGGCCGGCGGCCATGCAACCACCGTAACCCACTCGCCGACGATGTCCTCAACCAATTCCGGCCGCCCTACCCGTCGCCGGAAACCCTAAAAATTCCCAGAAACCTTCATCTTCCTTCCGATCAACCTTCATCCCTTCCGATCAACACTCAACCACCATCAACTTCATCCATATCTCCTCAGAAATTCCGTTGTGTTCTTCGTTTGAAGATTACAGTGTTCATCATGTTTTGCATATTATTTTCCAGAAATCATCACAAGAGCAATACTCAAAGCTTCAAGATCTTCGTCTATTTCTTCATGTTTATCACGAATCTTCACCACGCATTCATCGTACCTCCTTCGTTTCGCCAGATCTTGATCCACACGTTCATAAATCTTCAACAACCTTCATATGTAACTTCAACTAAATCTGGATCTGAACTTCAAACATCCCGGAATCGCCATCGTCACCACGAAACTCCAATCTCCAAATCTGAATCAAGATCGAGATTCTTCAGAAACATGAACCAAATCCAGATCCACGTTCATTCTTTCATAATCTTCGAACTGTTTTTCCAGATCTGAACTCGTATCATCAAGATTCAAAGTCACCACGAATAACAATCGACATAGCATCCCAGTTTTGGTCAAGTTTGTTTATTTTCCATCTGGTTGAGTTTCATAACAGAAGAAGAAGGAGGAGCGTATGAGATCGGGGAGAAATTTGAGAGCTGGAGAGGTGATTTGCGAGTTTGTTTGGGAGGTTAGAGAAATGTTTGTTGGAGATGGTTTCGTTGAAAGATGAACAAGAACGGAGAGAGTTCAGAGCGGCGGCGACGGCGCTAGGTTGAGAGAGAAGGAAAGTGTTGAAACTTAGGGTTTCAGAAGGTGAAGGGAGGGAGGAAGAGATTGGGTTAGGGATTGGGCCTTAGGCCCAACTACGGTTTTTTGGATCCACACCCCCCTCCGTGTGTTTTTGCTGGACTATGGGCCAAGCCCATGTGCACCCTCCGTTTTGATTCAGTACCCCCTCCCCCGTTTTTGTTATACACTGGGCTGGGCCCAGTTTGTTTATTTTTGCTGGTAAACCCCATGTATCCATCTGCACCCCCTTCCCCTTTCTTATTTCTTTTTTTGTTTTTTTCTTTTGTATGAGAGAAAATATATTAAAAAAAAAGGGAAATAGAGAAAAGAAAAAAGAAGAGAATATTGAATATAAAAAAAGGTAGAAAAAAATATATGGAAGAAGTATTTTAAAAAAAAGGGGGAAGATGGAAAAAGAGTAGAAAAGTATATTGAAAAATATTAAAAAAAAAAGAAAAAGAGAATATTTGAAAAAGAAAAAGAAATATTTGAAAAGAAAAGAAATGAAAAAAGAAGAAAATATATTGAAAAAGAATGTGGAAAAATAGTGAGAAAAAAAGAATAGAAAAAAATAGTAAAAAAATATTAAGGTAGATTTAATATTTTTTAAAGTACATTTTCTTCATGGATTTCCTTTTAGAGATAATTTTTAGAAGTCCACTTGTTAGGGGACTATTTTTCATTTGATTTTTCCATTATAGATGGATAGGATAGTATTTCCTAGGAGTTTATTTTTCAGTATTCACTCATTGTAACCATCTTTCAGAATGTTAATAAAACGAGATTTGAGCTGTGGTCCCGAAGTAGCCGAACTACAGCTGCTCTGATTTCTCGTACCAGACGAGAATATGTAGGCATAGGATGCGATATCCTAGCGAGCACACTAACAACTGACTTTCTGTTCTCTCGCGGCTGTGCGATCGAGACTTTCCCGCTGACGACTGATTGTTACCCTTTTTCTCTCTTGCCCGAGTGCATTTGAGACCAGACCGTAGTTTTTCCCATAGCTTCCCGACCTTTAAAACCAGTTTGATTTCTCACTGCTGTGTGAGAATACCCTGTTTAGCCGTAGTTAGCCTGAACTACGTAAAGCTCTGATCTTCCATGCAGTGTGGAAGTACGTAGGCACAAGACGCGAGTCTTGGCGAGCCAATTTTCCTTGTAGTCCCGAACTACGTTGACTCTGACTTTCTCTCTTGAGAATACGTAGGCGTAGAGTGCGACGCTCTATCGAGTCAATTCCCTTCCGTTTAGGTTTAGCAGCCGTAGATAGATTGTTTTTGCATCCTGTAGACAACCCAAGCAAGCGTGGATCCCGTCGAGTACGACGGACGTGAGGGGTGCTAATACCTTCCCCTTGCGTAACCGACTCCCGAACCCAGGTTTTGGTTGCGATGACCATACCTTTTCCCGTTTTTTTGCGAGGTTTACTCTGAGCGTTTCCTTTCCCTCCGTTGGGATAAATAACGCACGGTGGCGACTCTTCTATCAGCCGGCGCCGATTTTCGCAGTAGCGACAGCTAGTAGAGACCGGAGAGACAAAGGGCTGGGGCAAAGTGCTGGATATTCCTGTGAAGATGGACCGGTTTGGGCTGGGGTATCAACCGTCGTCATCAACACCTGCTGTGGGGGCACCCCGTTTCAGAGGACCAATAACCATCACTGCCAGTGGAGTATGTCATGAGACCATCAACGCTGCTTCAGAGTCTGACGAAGGAGACAGCGATTGCGATATGGACGCCTGGATTCAGCCGAGCGTGCCAGGACAGGGATTGTGCAACTGGTCTATTCAGGAGCTTGTTCCTGTGACTCTTAAATAGTAATGCTTTGTTTTATTAATTGTTGAACAATCTGGTGTCTTGCCCGGGGCATCATGATTTGCTTAGGGCTGTGCTGTTATGAACATTGCGTGTTTATCATTAAATAAAAGGCGTTTTTCATGTGCAAATATTGAGATCTCTGTTTTTCTTGTTTTATATTTTTCAATAAAATGGCAACGTAGTTATTCGCTTTATACGCATTTTGAAGCATTTAACCATTCTTTTTGCAGGATAACATTTTCAGATGACATCCTTGAACCACCTATGACTCGTCCCGACTTTGAACACCCGGTATTTCAGGCCGAAGAAGAGATTGTTGAAGATGGTGACGTTCCCGAAGAATTGTCTTGGTTGGTGAAACAAGAAGAAAGAGTCATTCTGCCTCACGAAGAGGTCGTCGAAATTATCAACCTGGGGTCGGAAGGGGTTGAGAAGAATATTCGTATAGGAGTCGCGCTGCAGAGCGACATCAAGCGAAGACTGGTTGAAATGCTCAGAGAGTATAGTGATGTGTTCGCGTGGTCATATGAAGACATGCCAGGGCTCGATACAGATATGGTTGTGCACCGTCTGCCGTTGAAAGAAGAATGCCCGCCGGTCAAGCAGAAGCTTCGCAGAACTAGACCAGATATGGCAGTGAAGATCAAAGAAGAGGTTCAAAAACAGTGGGATGCTGGTTTCCTAGCTGTGACGAAATATCCCTCATGGGTCGCTAACATTGTACCAGTGCCCAAGAAAGACGGTAAAGTGAGAATGTGCGTCGATTACCGTGACTTGAACAAAGCGAGCCCGAAGGACGATTTTCCACTTCCTCATATCGATGTGCTAGTTGACAACACCGCTCAATACTCCGTATTCTCCTTCATGGATGGCTTCTCAGGCTATAACCAGATCAAAATGGCGCCAGAGGACATGGAGAAGACTACTTTCATAACGCCTTGGGGAACATTTTGTTACAAAGTGATGCCCTTTGGTTTGAAGAATGTTGGGGCAACGTATCAGCGTGCAATGACGACTCTTTTTCATGATATGATGCATAAGGAGATCGAAGTTTATGTTGACGATATGATTGCCAAATCCTAGACGGAGGAAGAGCATCTGGTGAATCTGCTGAAGTTATTCAAAAGGCTTAGGAAGTTCAGGCTGAGACTGAACCCTAACAAGTGCACCTTTGGGGTGAGATCGGGTAAACTGCTGGGGTTTATCGTGAGTGAAAAGGGAATAGAGGTCGATCCTGCAAAAATAAAAGCGATACAAGAGATGCCGACGCCTAAAACAGAGAAAGAGGTGCGCGGGTTTTTAGGGAGGTTGAACTACATCGCTCGGTTCATATCTCACCTAACTGCTACGTGTGAACCATTATTCAAACTGTTGAAAAAAGATCAAGCTGTAACGTGGAATGAAAATTGTCAAAAGGCGTTTGATAAAATAAAGCAGTATTTGCAGGAGCCTCCTATTTTGATACCCCCAGTGGCAGGGAGACCCTTGATTATGTATTTGACAGTTCTTGAGGGAAGCATGGGTTGTGTTCTCGGTCAACACGACGAGACAGGAAGAAAAGAGCATGCGATCTACTACTTGAGTAAGAAATTTACTGAATGTGAATCTCGATATTCAATGCTGGAAAAAACTTGTTGCGCGCTAGCCTGGGCCGCCAAGCGTTTGAGGCAATACATGTTAAATCATACAACCATGCTCATCTCGAAGATGGATCCTATCAAATATGTATTCGAAAAGCAGGCTTTATCAGGAAGAATTGCCCGGTGGCAGATGGTCTTAACTGAATATGACATCCAATACGTCTCGCAGAAGGCTATAAAGGGGAGTGTACTGTCTGAGTACTTGGCGGAGCAGCCTATTGAAGATTACCAATCGATGAGGTTTGATTTTCCTGACGAGGATATCATGTACCTAAAGATGAAAGATTGCGAAGAGCCGTTGCCAGACGAGGGACCAGAATTGGGTTCCAAATGGAAGATGATCTTTGACGGAGCTGTAAATGCTTACGGTAGCGGAATAGGGGCAATCATCACTACTCCACACGGGTCGCACATCCCGTTTACTGCCCGATTGACCTTTGCAGTTACCAATAATGAAGCCGAATACGAAGCTTGTATCATGGGGCTTGAAGAAGCCATTGATTTGCGAATCAAAAATCTGGACGTATACGGAGACTCAGCTCTGGTAGTGAATCAAATAAAAGGAGAATGGGAGACACGCCAACCCAATTTAATACCGTACATGAATTATGCAAGGAGATTGTTGCCTTTCTTTGACAAGGTTGAATTGCATCATATACCGCGAGCGGAGAATCAGATGGCTGACGCCCTGGCCACTTTGTCTTCCATGTACAAAGTCAACTTCTGGAACGAGGCTCCCAGCATTGTTATCTCTCGGCTTGACAGACCTGCCTTCGTGTTTGCTATTGACGAAGCACCTGACGATAAACCGTGGTATTTCGATATCCTCAATTTTCTGAAGAATAAAGAGTATCCGGCTGGGGCATCCCGTCAAGATCAGAAGACTCTCAGGAGATTAGCGGGTAACTTCTATTTGAATCCGGATGGTGTCTTATACAGAAGAAATCACGACTTGGTGCTGCTACGTTGCGTAGACGAAAAAGAGGTGAAACTGCTCATGGAGGAAATACATGAAGGTACCTTTGGTACGCATGCTGGTGGGCATGCTATGACGAGGAAGCTGCTGCGGGCAGGTTATTTTTGGCTGACTATGGAGACTGATTGTTTCAAGTTCGCGAGGAAGTGCCACAGGTGCCAAATCTATGCTGATAAGATCCATGTGCCTCCGAGTCCTCTGAATGTGATGTCATCGCCATGGCCATTCTCGATGTGGGGAATCAATATGATTGGAAAGATCGATCCGACAGCTTCTAATGGGCACCGGTTCATTCTAGTAGCAATTGATTATTTCACCAAATGGGTGGAGGCGGCGTCTTACGCAAATGTAACTAAGCAGGTGGTGGCCAGGTTCATCAAGAGAGATATCATTTGCAGATACGGGATCCCCGAACGGATAATCACTGACAACGGTTCAAACCTGAACAACAAAATGATGAAGGAGCTCTGTCAGAATTTTAAGATCGAGCATCACAACTCTTCTCCTTATCGGCCCAAGATGAATGGCGCTGTTGAAGCGGCCAATAAGAATATCAAGAAGATCGTTCAGAAGATGGTGGTGACCTATAAGGATTGGCATGAGATGCTACCTTTCGCTTTGCACGGTTATCGTACGACGGTACGCACATCAACGGGGGAAACCCCTTTCTCGCTGGTATACGGAATGGAGGCAGTGTTACCGCTGGAGGTTGAGATTCCTTCCTTGAGGGTTTTACGAGATGTCCAACTTGACGAGGCAGAATGGGTGAAAGACAGGTTGAACCAACTGAGTTTAATGGATGAGAAGAGGCTAGCTTCTCTAGCATACGGTCGTTTGTACCAGAGCCGAATGAAGAAAGCATATGATAAGAAGATACATCCTCGTAGCTTTCAGACGGGCGACCTTGTGCTGAAAAGGATTCTCCTGCTGCAGGCAGATCACAGGGGCAAGTGGACCCCCAACTACGAAGGGCCATACGTTGTTAGAAAAGTCTTTTCAGGAGGAGCTTTATTGTTGTCCACCATGGACGGTGAAGACTTTACGTCGCCTGTGAATTCGGACGCAGTTAAAAAATACTTTGCTTGAAATTGACCCGCTGGACAGAAAAAAGAGAGTCTAGGCAAAAATGGGGCATCCTGGCGAACCAAAAACAGAATGAAAGGTTCGGGAAAAAGTTAGGGATAAAAATTGAAAAAATGTACACCCGCGAAGTTGAAAACCTACACTGGGCGGCTTCGGCAAAAAAGGGTATCCCGGTGAACTGAAAACCCGTAAAGGGCGGTTCACGCAAAAGTTAGGGATTTGAAAAGCAAATGGCTGCGGTCCGAATTTGATACTGCATTGAGCTTTGGTGCGGGAGAATATACTCGAGGGGTCGATTATCAGATACAATCTCTTCGTAAGTGTGGATACCAGGAAAAGCATTAGAGTCGGGCGAGTCATAGGAGGATCAGTTCGTGATGTTTGTCTGCATCCCGTTGCCGACATGTGTACACCAAATTTAATTTGTCATCATATTTATGCTCCTTGTGCATACTTGTATATTTGCTGTGCGTAGCTTCCTCTTTTCAGGAGTTACATCCCGTGTACAAAACTCCGCCCATTCAGGGGCCCAATCAATAAAATATGTTATTCAGTATTTGATGTTGGTTCTTTACTGTTTTGTGCATGATAAAACGCCTAAGTTTAATGAAACTAGCATGTGTACAACGTCACTGGCCCTTGCCAATAATTTCTAAAACTTTGAATTAACTGAAAACGATGTCACTAACGTTAACCTGAATAGATTTGGTTGCATAGGCTTGTCTTGTCTTGTTTGCGTTGTTGCAGGGTTCATAGCCGTATGAAGAGGACGATCAAAAGATTGCAGTAACGAAAGACTCGCTCCCCACGCAGGTCGCGCTACTGAGATAGCAATGTTCCTTACTGAAGAAAGATCGAATTCCCCAGCTAGTCGTGGCTTATTCAAAGGACATGCTCCCAAAGTCGGTTATCCTCAGCAGAGTTTGGCGATTCCTAGATCGAAAGTTGTATTCAGACAGTGCATCTCAAGCAAAGTGGTTTAGTCTCAGAAGATTAATATTTCCAATTGGTGAGCTGTATTCAGGCAGTTTACCTTTCCCCGCAGGGTCATTTACTCTCCCCCAGCGGAGTCAGTTGATTTTCCCCAAGAGAATCGTTCCAGCCCCAGTGGAGTTCTCTTTCCAGCAAGTGTTTTCATTCCTCCCAGTGGAACTCGAAGATTAAGACTCTCCCCGGCAGAATTGGTTGGGCGCTCTGGCATTTATTTTACCAGAACATCGTGTGATACCCGTTCACTCTCCAGCAGAAGTCCAATCATACCAGGCGCATCTGCTATTCTCCAGCAGAGTTATATTCCCCAGCAGGGCTTTACTTCAATGAGGTGCTTGGTTTAAGTTCCCAATGTCCCAGCTGAGCCGACTTCACTCTTCCAGCATTTATGTTGCTGGAATAATTCCGTAGCACCTGGCTATCCCCAGCGGAGTCGGCATTGTCTTCAGCATTTATTTTGCCGAAGCGGTTTCCTATATCCCAGCAGTTCAAGTCTGCATTTGCATTGGCATATAATGGCATATTTGCATCCACCAAATAAACGCGCAGCATTCCCATGTCGAATGGGGCATTGCGTCATTGTCAAACATATGCATTTTTGAAGCATAAACCAGGTTGGCTAACCGTTTGTTTCAAGTATTGTTATCTTGCAGGTGGAGAGAGCTCTTGCTCGAATGAATTATCAAACATTCAAGATCTCTCGACGTGAGACATTAAACGAAAATGTCAGCTTTGACATTATTCCCCACAAGAGTTATTCGGTTAAGTTTTCCTCGTCTCCGAACAGAGTTATTTGTGTAAATTTCTCTTGTTTTCCCCGCTAGAGTTAGTAGGCAAAATATCTCCTTGTCCCCAAGCAGAGTTATTTGTCATCAAAGGGTTTCCTGAATCAGAATTTCAGAGGCTACCGCCCGCTATCCGAGCAGGTGTCCGGTAGTTTGGTTTCCAAGTATCCCCAATAGAGTCTGCCTCAAAGTTGCTGTAACGTCAGTGCTAAGAAGTTTGTGGGTTGGGACCAATGGAGGAATGAGTCCTGACGTGGACAATTTTATTGACGGGTTTTCTTCGTGCTAGAGAAGTGGGTGTCCTAACGTGGGCAGATTCATTTCCCCGGGTTGACGATATGTGCTAGTCCTAACGTGGACAGATTTGATTTCTCCATATCGATTGAATGTGAAGTCATGACGTTGACAAAGTTGATTACTCTTCGTGTTGGTGTCCTGACGTGGACCATTTATTTCTAGCAGATATCTTTATTCGTAATGGTGAAATGTGCGTCCTGACGTGGACAAGCTTATAGTTCTTCGTGATGACAAGATACGAGAATCCTGACGTGGACAAATTTATCCTTCTTCGTGTTGTTGGCGAAGTGTGTGCCCTGACAGGGACGAGCTTTATTTCCCCAGCAAGTCGAAGACGCGCGAGTCCTGACGTGGACAAGTTTTTCTTCAGCAGGTCGAGAGGTGAGTCCTGACGTGGACAGATTTATCTTCCTTCATGTCGACGCAGCATGAGTCCTTACGTGGACAAATCAAGACGAAACGTGAGTCCTGACGTGGACAAGTTTATTCCTTACGTGGAAAGAGAAGTTTTAGTCCCTTACGTGGAAAGAGGTGTTCCTTACGTGGAAATATGGGAGTCCTTACGTGGACAAATCAAGAAAAGATTGATTCCTTACGGGGAAAGATGAGTTTACTCCTTACGTGGAAAGATCGAGTCCTTACGTGGACATATCAAGTTGGATTCCTTACGTGGAAAGAAGTTGGTTTCCTTACGTGGAAAGATGTGATTCCTTACGTGGAAAGATGTGATTCCTTACGTGGAAAAAAGATGTGATTCCTTACGTGGAAGAAAGAGGTGTTCCTTACGTGGAAAGATTGGAGTCCTGACGTGGACAGATCAAGATAAGATTGTGATTCCTTACATGGAAAGAAGATGGTTTCCTTACGTGGAAAGTTTAGTCCTGACGTGGACAGATTCAGAAAAAAAATGTGTTCCTTACGTGGAAGAATTTAGTCCTGACGTGGACAGATCTAGGCGAAGTTTATTCCTGACGTGGAAGAGTTTAGTCCTGACGTGGACATGTACAGAAGAGATGATTCCTAACGTGGACGATTTATTTCTGATGCAATGCAGATGAATTATCCCCAGCAAAGTTGCTGAGATTTTTCCAGGTTGACGACAAATAGAGTCCTAACGTGGACAAGCAAAGTTCTATCCTTGCGATGATAGAATCTTTTTCAGGCTGATGAAAATAATCCCCAGCACGTTGCTAATGGATTAGTGGGTTACCGTAACAGTTAGATTCAGTTGATGAATGTCGTTCCCCAAGCAGTGGTGCAGTTTATTTCCGCGGTTGGCAAATTTCCGGGTTCTTAGTATTCAACCGTCTCGTACCTCGAATGTTTGAAGGCCGTTTGCTCTTCACCCAATCAGGTCCAAGTCGCTTGAATAGGGGCAGCTGTTGCACCCTAAAATTTGCCTAACCTATTTCATTTGGTTTATGTTTCAATTGCATTAGCATTTGCATATAGAGTCATGTACATAGTCTAATCATCTGCATAGCATAACATAGCAAGTCATCCAACAAGGGACCAAGTATTATTCTCATCTCTATAAGCCTATCAAGAGGTTATTATTCTAATTCAAGCATATTCAAGTCTTCAGAGAGAAATTGAAAGCTAAGAAGTCAGTTGGATCAAGCAGTGAATATATCTCCTATCTGGGGGTATCTGAGGATCATCAAAGAAGTTGTGAGCTGTGAATTGAGCTGAGCATGGAGAGTATATGGACATCATGAGAGACTTAGAAAGTCAGTTGGAGAAGGAGACAAGTCATTGATATGATCACAAGAGTTGCAGTTGAAGACAGTCAACTAGGGTTTCATCTGGGTCAACCCTGGGTCAACCCTGAGTCAAATGACTGATTGAAAGGCATTGAGGTCTATTGGAGAGATGCGGGGTTCATCATTTGGCATGTAGAGAAGGATATTCTTATATGCTAAGAAGAAATCAAGAGAAATCAAGGAGAAGAGGAGTTTCTAAATTAGGGTTTCTGTGTAAAATCCCTTGATTTAGGATAAACTTCCAAGCAAGATAAGTCAAAATGCAAGCTTAAAATGGATCCTTGGTCAACATGAAACTTGTAGAGGATCTCAAGACCTTTAATTTGAGTGGTGGAAGATATCAAGGAGATTTATAGAACTCAAGTTATGGTCCTTGCAAGTTACAGGTCATCTGGGGTATCTGAAATTTTGTCTATGTAAGTTACTTGTCGTCCAAGCTACTTTTACTCCTCAAGGAGATTTCAAATGAATTTCTGGTCAACATAAGAGTTGTTCCTCATTGTCTTAGCTTTCTAGAATGGTATGGTATGCCTTCATATGATTTGTGGAACTCTACTTATGGTCTTGGCAAGCAAAGGGTATTTTGGTCATTTGAGAATTACAGGTCATTTCAAGCCTATGCCCAAAACCCATACAAGGAGGCTTCAAATGGAAAACTTCACAACATAAAAATTGCTCCAAATGACATTTTGAGTCTAGAAAAGTGACCATGAAAGATTGGAAAGGCTCATGGCTCAAGGTTTCAAAATGGGTGAATTTAATGAATAAAAAATGACCTAAATTTGAGATTTTTCATAATTTGGCCAAATGGGGTGAAATTATAGGTCATTTTGATTGGAAAAAATGTTTTAAGAACATTGGAAAAAGTGGATTTTTTAGTTTGGTTCAAGATTTGAGAGTTATACTTGGTTACTTACAAAAGAAGTTACATAATCCAAATCCAAGGGAAAGTGTGCATGGGAAGTTTCTCCAAGCTTCTAGGGCTTTCTATTCTCATCTATATATTGAATGAAGTAACTCCATGCCATGGTTGGTGAATCATTGTGATCAAAACACAAGTTATACACAATTCTTCCATTTTTGCAAAACCTCTCAAACTTCATCAAATCTCCATCAATTTCCATTTTTCTTGATCTGATCATCATCAACATCTTCCATAGATCACATTTCCATCAGAATTTGGTAGAACTGAAGAAGAACTCGTGCTAACCACTTCCATCATCCAAGGAGCAAGAAAGTTGGAATTGCAAGATTCAAGAGGCTTGGACAAGATTCATTGCATACAGAACTCATAATCAAGTTCCCTGATCCATTTCCACTCATTGCAAGCATTGGATCAATAGAATTCAGCACCTGTTTCCACCATTTACACCAGGTTGGTAATCCATTCGATTTGATTGATTTAGTTAGAATTATAGAGAATTGTTAGCATAGAACTGTTAGGATAGGTTAGATGATTGATTTTGGTGAGTTTGAGGAAGTTTCATGAAGGTTAACAATGGTGTACCAAAACTGTTGGAGCTTAGAACTTCAAGGATAATGCAAGATAATCTTAGGTTAATAGCTTAGAATGATTAGGGAAAGATGTAGATTATGTTAGGGCAAGAATTAGAAAGAATTGAGATGGTTGATAGCAGGTGATAATGGTGGAATCTGAATGTTGCACTCATCGGGTTTGGTTATTGGTTGAGTTTTAGAAGGAGCTGATGATATGGCTGTGTAGAGGGAAGAAAATGGATCGTTTTTGCTTTTTGTATCGTGTGATTTCATGGTGAATGGAGAGAGAACAAGGAGATGGAAGGTGCGTGTATGGAGGGAAAGTTTCTGAAACCCTAGGGTTTCTAAGGTTGAAGACGAAGCGAGGGCCACACGATTGCTTGTTTGACCTTGACTCTGAGACCAATCCAACGGCCGTGGTTTAAATGAAAACGGAGGGAGATCCTAAAGGCTAAACGCACCGTTTCACTTATTTTTCTGACTGGGCTTTGGTTTCAGTTACTAATAACACCCCCTATCTTCAGGCCCAAACCTAAAATGAACTAAATCTTTACTATTCGCACCGTTTATTGTTTTTTTTTTAATTTTTGTTATAGTTTCTGAGTGCATTGGGCCCAGACGCGCTTGCTATGCGCGCCCCCAGTCTGGGCCCATTTTGTTGTTTTAACTAGAATTCATTACTTGATGCACCCCTTAGCCAATTTAATTCCTTTTAATTTTTTCTTAATTCATTTCATTTCTTTAAAAAAATCATAAAAAATTGGAAAATGCATGATTTTAATTGGTTGTTTTTGCATAATGCTCATAATTTTGTCAAGAAAAATATCACACAAAAAAATTAATATTTCATTTTATTTTCATATTTTTGGCATATTTTTCTTTTAAATAGGATTAAATGATGTTTAGTTTAGTGCATGAATTTGTTAATTTTGGTTTGATTAGATGCTTTAACATTTTTGATCCATTCTTTTTAGGTTGATTAGCTTAGACCTTTATCTTGTATATGAAATTTAGTTCATATTTTTAGGACTTAATTTTAGGTGATTTGTTTAGGTGTGATTAGCATGATCAAAACTAGGGTTTAGGAGATAACATAGGAGAATTAAATCATTTCTTTCATGAGTTGTAGATTGAATCTTTGGGGTATGGGACTATAGGGATTATGGGTAGCTAATAGATCCCTTAGAAAATATTAGGATTCCCCTACTGCTATTAGTATACTGCTTATATCTGTTTGACTGTGTGGTGTGCCCTCTCTAGGGTTATTTTCGTTTGTCTGTGTGGGGTATTGGGTTTGCTTGGGGATTGGGAGAGCTGAAGACCTGAGAAGATGAAGCCCATTTGGAGATCAAGAGATTGAAGACCAACTTCCAGAGTTGATGAGGAGCATCCTTTGCTGGCAGCTGTTGAAGGCTATAGGGTTTAGGAGCTAGGCAGAGCTCTAGAGTAGTAAACTTGATTCATAAACATGGAAGGTCTTGATTGCCTCCATTCCTCTCTGTGATGCAGAGTCTCTCTAAGACACTCACCCCCTTCCTTTGGAAGGCTTGGTGATAGTGTCTAAGAGATAGAACTCTTGAGAGAGATATTCTATGTGTTGTTAGCAGTCTGTTTGCCACCCTTGGTGGTCAACTAATTGCTTAACACCCAGTTCACTCTTGTGATTGCTTCCTCAGCTTGGAGATTGAGGCTTGGAGAAAAGCCATTGCAGATGGGAGATTGATGACAAAGACCATGCTTGAAGGCTGTGGAGATGGAGATTGATGCTTGCTGAAGCTTGTAGCTGTTTGGAGATGATTTGAAGACAGATGTTGATGCAGAGCTGCTGTGGCTGTTTATTTTTGTTGTTTTTGATTTTTGATGTATTGATTGAATTTCCCTGACTGTATTGTTTGCTGTTTAACCTGTTAGGTTGAAAGTGAATCCTGTTCACTTTTGCCTATTGTTTTCTAGGTTCGAGGTTGAGTGGGACTCCCTTGCCTCGCTTGTATTGTTGCATCCATGCATTTTACTGCTTTATCGTATATATCTGCTATTGTTTCTGTTTCCGTCTATTCCCTTAGGATCTCTGTTTCTCTCTGTGCAAGAGAGGAGCATGATAGACATTAGGTCTTAACCCATGCATGATAACATTAGGTTAGTTTGATTCCCTTCGCAACCGTAAGTTAGAGTTCTGTCTCTTCTTTTCTCAAAACAAACAGAAAAACACAATAAAGATTTCAAACACAATTAAAGACACTTCTTCCGTAAAAGAATGTGAACTCATCAAAACGTCATTTTTGTCCGCTTGGACCAGTAATCAGAAAACCCTTTTTCAGAAGGAATAAAAGCAATCAAGACAGACTTGTGTCGTATGTGGCCCGAACTACGTTTGCTCTGATCTTTCATGCTGTATGAAAGTACGTAGGCATAGGATGCGATATCCTAGCGAGCAACCTTCCCCTCCTTTCCCGTAGGTAGGCGAACTACGTTGACTCTGATTTCTCGTTCCAGACGGGAATACGTAGGCATAAAGTGCGATACTTTGCCGAGTCATTTTATTTTCTTTTTAACCCCTGACCTGTAGAGTAGATAGAATAACAATCCATACCCGAAAACAAGCGTGGATACCGTCGAGTACGACGGACGTGAGGGGTGCTAATACCTTCCCCTTGCGTAACCGACTCCCGAATCAAGGTTTTGGTTGCGATGACCATTCCTTTCCCGTCTTTGCGCGAGGTTTACTCTGAGCGTTTCCTTTCCCTCCTGTGGGATAAATAACACACGGTGGCGACTCTTCTGTTCAGCCGGCGCCGATTTTCGCAGTAGCGAAAATGCCGAGGCAAATGCAGACTCGAACTGCTGGGATACAGAAACTGCCTCAGCAAAATAAATGCTGAAAACAACGCCGACTCCGCTGGGGATAGCCAGGTGCTACAAAATTATTCCAACAAACTAAATGCTGGAAGAGTGAAGTCAACCCTGCTGGGGAATAGCTCTGCTGGGGAATAGCAGATGAGCCCGGTATGATTGGACTTCTGCTGGGGAATGAATGGATATCACACGGTATGCTGACAAAATAAATGCCAGGGCGCCCAACCAACTCTGCTGGGGAGAGTCTTAATCTTCGGGTTCCAACGAGAGGCAGGAAAACACTAGCAGGAAAGAGATCTCCGCTGAGGACGAACCAATTCTCTTGGGGAAAATCAACTGACTCCGCTGGGGGAGAGTAAATGACCCTACTGGAAACGGTAGACTGCCTGAGTACAGCTCACGAGTTGGAAATGTTAATCTTCTGAAGCTAAACCACTCTGCTTGAGATAGGGGAATCCTTCTGGGGGACACCGCACTGTCTGAATACTGCCTACAATCTTGGAATCGCCAAACTCTGCTAAGGATAAACGACTTTGCTGGAGAATGTCCTTCGGATAAGCTACGACTAGCTGGGGGATTCGATCCTTCCTCAGTAAGGGACGTTGTTATCTTGGAAGCACGACCTGCGTGGGGAGCGAGTCTTTCGTTACGAGCTTCTGGTCCATACTGCAATCTTTTGATCGTCCGTTTCATATGGCTACGAACCCTGCAACACCACAAACAATACAAGACAAGTCTATGCAACCAAATCTATTCAGGTTAGCGTTAGTGACATCATTTTCAGTTAATTCAAAGTTTTAGCAATTATTGGCAAGGGCCAGCGGCGTTATGTACTTGCTAGTTTCATTAAACCTAGGCGTTTATCATGCACAAAACAGTAAAGAACCAGCATCAAATACTGAATAACATGTTTTATTGATTGGGCCCCTGAATGGACGGAGTTTTGTACACGGGATGTAACTCCTGAAAAGAGGAAGTTACGCACAACAAATATACAAGTATGGACAAGAAGCATAAATATAATGACAAATCAAATTTGTACACATGTCGGCAACGGGATGCAGACGAACATCACGAACTGATCCTCCTATGACTCGCCCGACTCTAATGCTTTCCCGGTATCCACACTTCCGAAGAGATTGTATCTGATAATCGACCCCTCGGGTATATTCTCTCGCACCAAAGCTCAATGCAGTATCAAATTCGGACCGCAGTCATTTGCTTTTCAAATCCCTAACTTTTGCGTGAACCGCCCTTTACGGGTTTTCAGTTCACCGGGATACCCCTTTTTGCCGAAGCCGCCCAGTGTAGGTTTTCAACTTCGCGGGTGTACATTTTTTCATTTTTATCCCTAACTTTTTCCCGAACCTTTCATTCTGTTTTTGATTCGCCAGGATGCCCCATTTTTGCCTGGACTCTCTTTTTTCTGTCCAGCGGGTCAATTTTAAGCAAAGTATTTTTTAACTGCGTCCGAATTCACAGGCAACGTAAAGTCTTCACCGTCCATGGTGGACAACAATAAAGCTCCTCCTGAAAAGACTTTTCTGACAACGTATGGCCCTTCGTAGTTGGGGGTCCACTTGCCCCTGTGATCCGCCTGCGGCGGGAGAATCCTTTTCAGCACAAGGTCGCCCGTCTGAAAGCTCCGAGGATGTATCTTCTTATCATATGCTTTCTTCATTCGGCTCTGGTACAAACGACCGTATGCTAGAGAAGCTAGCCTCTTCTCATCCATTAAACTCAGTTGGTTCAACCTGTCTTTTACCCATTCTGCCTCGTCTAGTTGGACATCTCGTAGTACTCTCAGCGAAGGAATCTCGACTTCCAGCGGTAGCACTGCTTCCATTCCATATACCAACGAGAACGGGGTTGCCCCGGTTGATGTGCGTACCGTCGTACGATAACCGTGCAAAGCAAAAGGTAGCATCTCATGCCAGTCCTTATAGGTCACCACCATTTTCTAAACGATCTTCTTTATATTCTTATTGGCCGCTTCCACAGCGCCATTCATCTTGGGTCGGTAAGGGGAGGAGTTGTGATGTTCGATCTTAAAATTCTGACAGAGCTCCTTCATCATTTTATTATTCAGGTTTGAACCGTTGTCAGTGATTATCCGCTCGGGGATTCCATATCTGCAAATGATATCTCTTTTGATGAATCTGGCTACCACCTGCTTGGTCACATTTGCGTACGACGCCGCTTCCACCCACTTGGTGAAGTAATCAATTGCTACTAGAATGAACCGGTGTCCATTAGAAGCTGTCGGCTCGATCTTTCCAATCATATCGATTCCCCACATCGAGAATGGCCATGGTGACGACATCACATTCAGAGGACTCGGGGGCACATGGATCTTATCAGCATAGATTTGGCACTTGTGGCACTTCCTCGCAAACTTGAAACAGTCAGTTTCCATAGTTAGCCAAAAATAACCTGCCCGCAGCAACTTCCTTGTCATAGCATGCCCACCAGCATGTGTACCAAATGTACCCTCATGTATTTCCTCCATGAGCAGCTTTGCCTCTTTTTCGTCTACGCAACGTAGTAGCACCAAATCGTGATTTCTTCTGTATAAGACACCATCCGGATTCAAATAGAAATTACTTGCTAATCTCCTGAGAGTCTTCTGATCTTGACTGGATGCCCCAGCCGGATACTCTTTGTTCTTCAGGAAATTAAGGATATCAAAATACCATGGTTTATCGTCAGATGCTTCGTGAATGGCAAACACGAAGGCAGGTCTGTCAAGCCGAGAGATAATAATTCTGGGAGCCTCATTCCAGAAGTTGACTTTGTACATGGAAGACAAAGTGGCCAGGGCGTCAGCCATCTGATTCTCCGCTCGCGGTACATGATGCAATTCAACCTTGTCTAAGAAAGGCAACAATCTCCTCGCATAATTCATGTACGGTATCAAATTGGGCTGACGTGTCTCCCATTCCCCTTTTATTTGATTCACCACCAGAGCTGAGTCTTCGTATACGTCCAGATTTTTAATTCGCAAATCAATGGCTTCTTCAAGCCCCATGATGCAAGCTTCGTATTCGGCTTCATTATTGGTAACTGGAAAGGTCAATCGAGCAGTAAACGGGATGTGCGACCCGTGTGGAGTAGTGATGATTGCCCCTATTCCGCTACCGTAGGCATTCACAGCTCCGTCAAATATCAACTTCCATTTGGAACCCAATTCTGGTCCTTCGTCTGGCAACGACTCTTCACAATCTTTCATCTTTAGGTACATGATATCCTCGTCAGGAAAATCAAACCTCATCGATTGGTAATCTTCAATAGGCTGCTCTGCCAAGTACTCAGACAGTACACTCCCCTTTATAGCCTTCTGCGAGACATACTGGATGTCGTATTCAGTCAAGACCATCTGCCAACGGGCAATTCTCCCTGATAACACCTGCTTTTCGAATACATATTTGATAGGATCCATCTTCGAGATGAGCATGGTTGTATGATTCAGCATGTATTGCCGCAAACGCTTGGCGGCCCAGGCTAGCGCGCAACAAGTTTTTTCAAGCATTGAATATCGAGATTCACATTCAGTAAATTTCTTACTCAAGTAGTAGATCGCATGCTCTTTTCTCCCTGTCTCGTCGTGTTGACCGAGAACACAACCCATACTTCCCTCAAGAACTGTCAAATACATAATCAAGGGTCTCCCAACCACTGGGGGTATCAAAATAGGAGGCTCCTGCAAATACTGCTTTATTTTATCGAACGCCTTTTGACAATTTTCGTTCCACGTTACAGCCTGGTCTTTTTTCAACAGCTTGAATAATGGTTCACACGTAGCTGTTAGGTGAGATATGAACCGAGCGATGTAGTTCAACCTCCCTAAAAACCCGCGCACCTCTTTCTCTGTTCTAGGCGTCGGCATCTCTTGTATTGCTTTTATTTTAGCAGGATTAACCTCTATTCCTCTTTCACTTACGATAAACCCCAGCAGTTTACCCGATCTCACCCCGAAGGTGCACTTGTTAGGGTTCAGTCTCAGCCTGAACTTCCTAAGCCTTTTGAATAACTTCAGCAGATTCACCAAATGCTCTTCCTCCGTCTGGGATTTGGCAATCATATCGTCAACATAAACTTCGATCTCCTTATGCATCATATCATGAAAGAGAGTCGTCATTGCACGCTGATACGTTGCCCCAACATTCTTGAGTCCGAAGGGCATCACTTTATAACAAAATGTTCCCCAAGGCGTTATGAAAGTAGTCTTCTCCATGTCCTCTGGCGCCATTTTGATCTGATTATAGCCCGAGAAGCTATCCATGAAGGAGAATACGGAGAATTGAGCAGTGTTGTCAACTAGCACATCGATATGAGGAAGCGGAAAATCATCTTTCGGGCTCGCTTTATTTAAATCACGGTAATCTACGTACATTCTCACTTTACCGTCTTTCTTTGGTACTGGTACAATGTTAGCGACCCATGAGGGATATTTTGTCACAGCCAGGAAACCAGCATCCCACTGTTTTTGAACCTCTTCTTTAATCTTCATTGCCATATCGGGTCTAGTTCTGTGAAGCTTTTGCTTAACCGGCGGGTATTCTTCTTTCAACGGCAGACGGTGCACAACCATATTTGTGTCAAGCCCCGGCATGTCTTCATACGACCAAGCGAACACATCACTATACTCTCTGAGCATTTCAACCAGTCTTCGCTTGATGTCGTTCTGCAGCGCGACTCCTATGTGGATATTCTTTTCAACCCCTTCCGACCCCAGGTTAATAATTTCGATGACCACCTCATGAGGCAGAATGACTCGTTCTTCTTGCTTCACCAACCAAGACAATTCTTTAGGTACGTCACCATCTTCAACAATCTCTTCTTCGGCCTGAAATATCGGGTGCTCAAAGTCGAGACGAATCATAGGTGGTTCAATGATGTCATCTGAAAGTGTTATCCTGCAAAAGGAATGGTTAAATGCTTCAAAATGCGTATAAAGCGAATAACCACGTTGCCTTTTTATTGTAAACACAAAACAAGAAAAAAACAGAGAGCGCAATATTTGTACATGAAAAAACGCCTTTTATTTAATGATTAAACACGCAATGTTCATGACAGCACGACCCTAAGCAAATCATGATGCCCCGGGCAAGGCACCAGATTGTTCAACAATTAAAAAAACAAAGCATTACTGTTTAAGAGTCACGGGAACAATCTCCTGAATAGACCAATTGCACAATCCCTGTCCTGGCACGCTCGGCTGAATCCAGGCGTCCATATCACAGTCGTTGTCTCCTTCGTCAGACTCTGAAGCAGCGTTGATGGTCTCGTGACATACTCCACTAGCAGTGATGGTTATTGGTCCTCTGAAACGGGGTGCCCCCACAACAGGTGTTGATGACGACGGTTGATATCCCAGCCCAAATTGGTCCATCTTCACAGGAATATCCAGCACTTTGCCCCAGCCCTTTGTCTCACCAGTCTCTACTAGAGCTTGAGCTTCCTTATACGACGAGACGGCTATCTCTGACACTTTACTCGGCCCGGGACCTTTATCTTTGATGCGCAACCCTTCAAATGCCTGACAGGGTGTTTCGTGAATCTCGTCGTCGACCTCCACATACTTAAATGATGACAGATGGCTGACTAGTATATCTTCTTCTCCGCATACAGTAACCACGTTGTCTCCTACCATATATTTCAACTTTTGATGCAAGGTAGACGTGACTGCCCCAGCACCATGGATCCAGGGTCGTCCGAGAAGGCAGCTGTATGCTGGCTGGATGTCCATGATATAAAATTCAGTTGCGAAAACCTCTGGCCCCACCTGTAGAGGCAATGTTATAGATCCAAAAACTGTCCTTCGCGTACCATCAAATGCCCTGACTACCAAGTCACTGGGCGTGCACAGGATTCCTCTGACATCTAGTTTCATCATCGCTTTCTTGGGCAGCACGTTCAAAGACGATCCGGTGTCTACCAGTACATGAGACATGACTGATCCTCTACACTCCACAGAGACGTGCAACGCCATATTGTGCTCTCTCCCCTTCGGGGTCAAATCAAAATCGGTAAAGCCCAAGCTATGGCCTGCATTCACATGCGCCAACACCCCCTCCAGCTGATTCACGAAAACATCTTAGGGTACGAAGGAAGTATCCAGGACTTTCAACAATGCATTTCTGTGAGCTTCAGAACACAATAGCAATGACATTATAGATATCTTTGACGGCGTCTGTTGCAGATGATCAACAATCTTATAATCACTTTTACGAATCAAGCACATGAACTTTTCCACATCTTTCGATGCCGTTGCTTTTTCGTTTCCCTGCATTGGGACATTCTCAATCATCTTTCCCTTTCCCTTCGCCAGCCTTTCAGCCTCTACCTCAGGCGATATGAAGATCCTCCCACTTCTTGTCATACCTCCGGTACCGACAACATTGTCTATAGTCTCAGCCGGCTGCTTATTAACATCAATCTTCACCCTATCACAATACACTTCCAACCCATAGGACCAGGGGACTGCCTTAGTGCTCTCGTACGGGATTGGTCCGGCCTTGGTGATGGTGATCGGTGGTCGCTGGGCCGGTGCCGTTATAGTGATCGTTTTCCGAGGAATCGTCACAGTAGCCACATCACTTTGCTTGTCTGCTAATACCCCTGCAGGTTCTTCAATTGCTGCTCTGTCAAATTGCAGTGTGCCGCCATCTATTAAAGCCTGAATACCCTTCTTTAAGTCATCACAACCCCCAGCTAGGGTCCAGCACTCTAAGCAGTACTCGTCACAACCTGGATACACACCACCCTGCAATAACCTGCTCTTTATCTCGCACAACGGTGTCTTTAGATCGTCGACATTCATAATCAAATTCAAACCCTCCTCTGTCAAAATGGCGTTTGCCCCATGGTTGGGCATGGGCTTTTGCACTATATTCGGACCCGCCGTTCCAAAATTGATAGCCTTACTATCCAATAGATCCTGCACTACATGCTTGAACGCATGGCAACCCTCTACATCGTGGCCCGGAGCCCCGGAGTGGAATTCACAGTGCCTGCTGGCATCATAACCATACGGAGGAGTGCCTGTTATTGGTGCCAGAGTTCTTTTCTCCACCAAGTTCAAACCCAATAACGTCTGTAGCAAATCTGCATACGTTGAAGGAGGCTTTTCAAACACCCTCCTTGGTTTGCCCCCTGGAATCTGCGTTGGGTAGGCTGTGCCCCCTGCTGTGGCTGTTGTTGCTGTTGTTGTTGTTGAAATGGAATAGTAACGCTTGCCACCTGCTGCGGCTGATTGTACTGGTTTCGACCTCTGCCCCGGCCTCGGCCTCGGCCCCCAAACACTGCGCTTGCATCGCCCTGACGGCGCCCACCAAAAGCCTTTCTGTTACTGCCAGATGCAGTAGATTCCTCAGCTTGGAATCTTCCCTGTTTAATGTTGCTTTCAATCTTTTCTCCCATAAGGATTAAGTCTGAGAAACTGCCCAAAGAGGTGTGAAACAACTTGTCATAAAACATGCCGGTGAATGTTCCTATGAACATGTCATTCATTTCCTTGTCCTCTAGAGGAGGATGGACCCTAGCAGCCATGTCGCGCCATCTCTGCGCATACTCTTTGAAGCTCTCACCCTTCTTCTGGGGCAACCCTTGCAATTGGACCCGGTTGGGTGCCAAGTCGCTGTTATACTTATAGTGAGCTACAAATGCTTCTGCCAGCTGCTTCCATGTCTTTATATGAGTTGGTTCCAATCCCATATACCACTCGAGGGAAGGGCCTGACAAGCTATCTTGAAAGAAATGCATTAGCATCCTCTCATCGTTAGAATACGCCGACATCCTTCTGTAATATGACCGCACGTGCACTTTTGGACAGGTGTCCCCCTTATACTTATCAAATGTGGGAGCTTTGAATTTGATTGGCACCCTCAAGCCGGGCACCACACCCATTGTTGACATATCTAGTCCGACAGCACTTTGATTCACGACCCCCCTCATCTGCTCCTCTAGCATTCTGATTCTCTGAGAGTCATCCATCGGCCCTTCGAAACCTCCACCGGAGAAAGCGTCCTCTTGCTGGTCTTCTTGCTAGTTACCATTCCCAGCTCCATACCCATCGTATCCATTGTTACGGCCAGCTCTAATCTGATTCATTATCGGGCCTCGCCCTCTGTTGCCGTACCCCGGAGCAACCCCAGCAGGTCCAAAAGCCATTAACCCAGCGCCATTTCCATTTCCGAATCCGCCATAACCCTGATTAGTCATACCGAACCCGTCCTGCCCGAAGCCTTGAGCATTGAAACCGTACTTCCCAGTATTATCGAATCCCTGGTCATTGAACCCGAATCCAGCATTACCGAAGCCATTGCCTCCCATATTATCACCCAGGTTAACATCTCCAAGCCCAACATTGTGGACAACAGTCTCGTTCCCAATTCCAACGTTACCGTTCCTGGCAGCAGCGCCGTTATTCACATTGACAGCAGGTATGTTGACTACAGGTGGAGCCACTGGTGTGGGAGTACCATCCCCATGGACAGTGTCGACTCGCACAGACTGATGATCCTCATTTCCATGCCCAGCATTTCTGACCAACAGGGGCTGCACCAGAGCTTGCAAATTCTCCTGCCCTTTCGCAATGGTCTCCATTGTCTGCATGAAGAGCGCCAGCTTCTCACGCATATCTTGCATCTCATTCTGCATTTGATCCATAATTCTTCGGCAGTTGGTACGAGTGGAGTATCGGTGCGGGCGCTGATCTTCAATCCTGAAAAGACCTGGTACAGTGCAAGCAATAAGATACCATTCAGTAATCACCTGTAATGCAATATGGATATGAATGCAATGCAATATGTGTTTGTGCATTAGGGAACATCATTCCCCGATTCTAGTGTGAATGTGCCAGTGCAGTGACAGTGCTGGCAATACGGTGATCGGAGCCGAATCATAGAAAGCCTCATATATTGCAGAGAAATCCATTAAGCCAAGAATACAAAATCACTGAGTGCAATAAGAAGGCATGACCTCAACCAACAATCCTGGTGATGGTCAGCACTATGCAAATAAAGCATATATATTAATACATGAAACGATCAAGTACTCCCATATGCCTGGTATTCCTCTAACAACTTCTTAGTCTCTGGATGACTTGGTCGGGTAAGCAGACCCTCGACAAGCTAGTTTCTTCTCTTGAGAACACGTCGCACGTCACCAGCGGTTTCTTCCCATGCCCCTTCTCCGAAGCGATCCTCTAGCTTCCGCTTCTGAGACACGGCTTTATTCCTGCCTTCGATGGCCTTGTTCAATGCATTTTGGAGACTATATCGGGTCATCACCTCTTCTTCGTACTTCTTAATGCTAGCCTTCAACTGCTCTGCGAGTTCAGAAATTTGCTGCTTCAATTTATCTTCCCTCTTTTTGTTGTTGGTTAGCGTAGCATTCCATGTCTTGTTACAAGAAGAGATTTCCCGGTGAGCGGCATCGAGTGCTTTCTTTTTCGACTCCAGCATGTCATGAGAGCTTCTGAACTCTTGCCCCAGACGTTCACGCTTCTTTTTCTCTTCAGTCAACTCAGCGCCTAGCCTGTTTACTAGCTCGATCTGCTGTTGGAAAGCATGCACATCCTTGTTCTTCTCACTACGTATCTGAGCCAGCTCCTTTTCTAACCCCTCATTGATCTTCTCACTATGTATATATATATATATATATATATATATATATATATATATATATATATATATATATATATATATATATATATATATATATATATATATATATATATATATATATATATATATATATATATATATATATATATATATATATATATATATATATATATATATATATATATATATATATATATATATATATATATATATATATATATATATATATATATATATATATATATATATATATATATATATTATATATATATGTATATATACATATATATATATATATATATATGTATATATATATACATATATATATATATATATACATATATATATATATATATATATATATATATATATATATATATATATATATATATATATATATATATATATATATATATATATATTATATATATATAGATATAGATATATAGATATATATATTGCTCTGTCCCGCTCATCACACGGGGTCGGCCCAATCCATCTCTCCGTCGTGGAGGGCCTAGCTCATTGATCAGCTGTCGCGCGCGGATCAGAACGAGTGTTTCTGATGAAAACGTAATACAGCGACAATTCAACTCGGATATCGTCTCAAGGATTCTTTTATGTGATTAATCTACCAAATTCGAAATGGAGGGGGAGTTGGTTTGGTTTCTGATCGGATAAATAAAGAAAATGCAATTAAGCGGTTAAAATAAGTGATTATCAAAATAAGTCAATCTACTGTTTTCGGTTCCGGCTTATCACGGGTTTCTACCTTACCAATTTCCTAAGCAATTTCGATCTCTATTCGATTCCTATGTCGATTAACAAGCGCAAAAGACATAAACTAAATTACCAATCCTATATTCCAAACTAAGCAAACGGATTAAGTTTTCGTGAATTAAGCAAACACGAATTATAAACGCGAATTAATGACAAAGCGACGTAACGGCGAATAAAAGCTAAGGATGCAATCATACGAATTTAATCAAAACAATTCTATAAAATAACAGATTAAGCAAAAGCAATTCATAGAATAGTGTTGAAAGAGAAACGAATTAGATTGATAAAGTAAAAACCTCAAAGCGTTGGAACGCGATTACAGCAGAATGACTCTAAGGAATTAGCTCTCCATGGTTCTCTCAAAGCTCCGAATGTATTTTTCGTGAAAATGTAATTAGGTGAACAGTAACACAAGTATTTTTCCTTTAAAAAGAAAGCAAATCCGGGTCATAACCCAACTGGGTCGAAAACATAACCCAGACCCAATACATGACCCAACACTAAAATTAAATTCTAATGCAGTAACTTCAAACGGAATTCTAGAATTTTTGGCTCCGAATCTGACTTCGACTCCAACACGAAAGTCGTAGCTCTCTCTCTTAGCTTTCCGGAGATTTTTAGAACGCCTCAAACGGATTTTCGGAACTCCAGTTATAATCATTTCCGTGCACACTGCTAAAGCTGAAAAATAAGTGCGGAAATCAAATTAAACCAAAAATAAAATAAAATATAAAAACAAAATAAAACATAAAAATAATCAAGATAAAGTAAAGAAATGCCTAAGTAAAAATATAGGAGAAAGTGCATAAATATGCACTGATCACTCATCACGCTGGGAGAGCTTAAGCGTCTCCCCATGGACACAAACCTTAGGATCTATGACATTTTGATATTAATGATTATAGGAATACCTTGACGAATATAATGAGAAAGATTTTTAGACAATGACAACGATAATTCTAAAATACAAAAGTGTAGAGACAGGTGTTTGACACTGGTTGGCTTGTGGATTTTTCTCAACCGGTACTCGTAATGTCTTGAAAACTCTTCGAATGGGGAGAAAAAGAGATAATTTTCTTATAGCATGATATATTTGAGATCATAGCCTATATATAGAATGATAATCATTTAAAATTTTCATTATTTCGAAATGGATTATCTTGACATCCACTTATATTTAAGCACATATTCAATTAAATAATTAATTATTAAATATAATTAATTATTTTATTTACTTACTCAACCGATTAAGATTCTTATATATATATATATATATATATATATATATATATATATATATATATATATATATATATATATATATATATATATATATATATATATATATATATATATATATATATATATATATATATATATATATATATATATATATATATATATATATATATATATATATATATATATATATATATATATATATATATATATATATATATATATATATATATATATATATATATATATATATATATATATATATATATATATATATATATATATATATATATATATATATATATATATATATATATATATATATATATATATATATATATATATATATATATATATATATATATATATATATATATATATATATATATATATATATATATATATATATATATATATATATATATATATATATATATATATATATATATATATATATATATATATATATATATATATATATATATATATATATATATATATATATATATATATATATATATATATATATATATATATATATATATATATATATATATATATATATATATATATGTATTGCTCTGTCCCGCTCATCCGTGGAGGGCCTAGCTCATTGATCAGCTGTCGCGCGCGGATCAGAACGAATGTTTTTGATGAAAACGTAATACAACGACAATTCAACTCGAATATCGTCTCAAGGATTCTTTTATGTGATTAATCTACCAAATTCGAAATGGAGGGGGAGTTGGTTTGGTTTCTGATCGGATAAATAAAGAAAATGCATTTAAGCGGTTAAAATAAGTGATTATCAAAATAAGTCAATCTACTGTTTTCGGTTCCGACTTATCACGGGTTTCTACCTTACCAATTTCCTAAGCAATTTCGATCTCTATTCGATTCCTATGTCAATTAACAAGCGCAAAAGACATAAACTAGATTACCAATCCTATATTCCAAATTAAGCAAACGGATTAAGTTTTCGTTAATTAAGCAAACACGAATTATAAACGCGAATTAACGACAAAGCGACGTAACGGCGAATAAAAGCTAAGGATGCAATCATACGAATTTAATCAAAACAATTCTATAAAATAACAGATTAAGCAAAAGCAATTCATAGAATAGTATTGAAAGAGAAACGAATTAGATTGATAAAGTAAAAACCTCAAAGCGTTGGAACGCAATTACAGCAGAATGACACTAAGGAATTAGCTCTCCATGGTTCTCTCAATGCTCCGAATGTATTTTTCGTGAAAGTGTAATTAGGTGAACAGTAACACGAGTATTTTTCCTTTAAAAAAAAAGCAAATTCGGGTCATAACCCAACTGGGTCGAACACATAACCCAGGCCCAATACATGACCCAACACTAAAATTAAATTCTAATGCAGTAACTTCAAACGGAATTCTGGAATTTTTGGCTCCGAATCTAACTTCGACTCCAACACGAAAGTCGTAGCTCTCTCTCTTAGCTTTCCGGCGATTTTTAGAACGCCTCAAACGGATTTCCGGAACTCTAGTTATGATCATTTCCGTGCACACTGCTAAAGCTGAAAAATAAGTGCGGAAATCAAATTAAACCAAAAATAAAATAAAATATAAAAACAAAATAAAACATAAAAATAATCAAGATAAAGTAAAGAAATGCCTAAGTAAAAATATAGGAGAAAGTGCATAAATATGCACTGATCACTCATCACGCTGGGAGCGCTTAAGCGTCTCCCCATGGACACAAACCTTAGGATCTATGACATTTTGATATTAATGATTATAGGAACACTAGTGCAAAATTGACTTTTTACATCGGGCGAAATTGACTTTTTACATCGGTTCTTAGTCCGATGTAAAACCAGGCGATGTAATAAGTCAAGACATTTTACATCGGGTTTTAGGACCGATGTAAGAAACACACCAACCACATCGGGTAAACTTTAAGACTGATGTGTAAAAAAATATATAATTGAAAATTTTAATTATAAAAGGGTGTTTTTACATCGGTTCTAAGGAAAAACCGATGTAAAAGGTGGACTTTCTAAATCGGTTTCGTGGAAAAACCAATCTAAAAAGTACTGTAGTAAAAAAAAAAAGTGTCAGCACAATTTTTTTTTACTCTAGCACCTTTTACATCGGTTTTTGCATTCGCCCGATGTAAAAAGTACTGTTACGTTTATAAATTAATTTTCTTTTTTTTAGCCGTTCCCTGTAACTTTTTTGGTACCTAATTTTTCATATTTTTCCTACATCACACAGACCATAATTAGGTCGCTATTTTCTATATTGCACATCATATAGACCACATTTAGGTTGCTATTTTCATAGTTTTTCAATATAATATAGACCATATTTAGGTCGTTATTTTCATATTTTTCTCACAAATCTAATTTCATTGCACCAAATATCTAGTATACACATAATTGATTTACAAAAGTACTGATATAGGACATACACAAATGTACTAAATTATAAGGAGGTTTGCACGATGGATCACAACAACAACAAAAAGTTTAATTAACCTTTATATAACTCAAAGAAACATTTTGCCCAACGGAGTCGCAAATCATACAAATCATCTTCTGTTAAGTTCGTTGGGTCATCAAATACCTACAACACATAAGTAACAATAGATTTATTCTTTGAAAATTCATATTAAGTTGCAAAACGTAAAGTAAATAACCAATTAAAATCATTTTTATTACCTTCATCCAAGAATTGGTTATATTGGCCGAGACAATATCCAACATATTTTTCATCACATAATACCCACAGTCATTAGAGTTAGGTTGGATCCTTGTCTACAAATGAATGACATAATTAGTGAATACTTATATGATAAAATTAAATATATAATTCTAATTTACACCACGCTTACATTGGGTTGAAGCCATGTACCTTTTTTTCTATTCCCATTTGCCGCTTGATGAACACCAAAAGCACTAATTCAGAAGAAAAAAATTCATATAAAGCCACATAACATATGATATTACTTTTGTAACAAATTATATATATATATATAATGAAGTGAACATAAAAGATAAACTTACCTTGTAACAATTTTCGTCATGGTTTGATTAAGTTCATGATGAAGCGAACAAAAGACGACCACCGTATTATCATTTGGACACATGACTATTAATTGCCAATGATTTCTGTACGTGTGTGTAAACATAAAAGTCAAAATTTCATGTTACCAAATTTGAACTATATATGTTACCAAAATTAAAAAAATAGAAAACATAATTTCATACAAACTTACCCATGAATAAATGGTAGCAAGTGACACTCTTTCTTTTCGTCATGTAACTTATCTTGTATGTATTGTTTGACACTTACTTGAAATTTTGGCACATTATCAACGTAAAAACACATAGCAGGGTCCATAAATCCGTATATTTCAGATTGTGAAGTATCAATACACATACGATGAATATAACAAAAAATTAAAAAGAAAAATAGTACTTATGAATTAATATAAATCCTTCTTATATTATTATTTATAAATGCATACCATACCATTGATCACCTACAATTAATGTCGGGTATGAATACGCAATTATGAAATATTCTCATTTACGAATTTTAGTCTGAAACATATCATATATAAGCAAATAAATAAATAAAGAATCATCAGAAACAAAACTAAACTGAAATAAAGAACCATCAGAAACCAAAAATATCCCCATAAGCTTTATTGTTGTACGGTCCGCATCATGGTTGGGGTTATTACAACCACATCACTTGGTTGTATTGAATATAACTTTGGGCATAACCAGCAAAAGAAGATAACTTAAGAAAATAACTAGCAAAAGACGAAAACAGTTTCAAAACTGAGCATATGCAATTCAATTAAATTTGAAAAAACTAATGTCAGATAACAAAATTTCAGCACCTGCACCGCAGTATCAGACAGGGATAACTGTTAATTTTTATTCTCATCATCCACGTAATTGTTCATTCAGACAATATACAATCCAAAAAACTTTGATTCTATATACTCAATAATTATTATAATAAATTTATGGGAAAAAAACAATTTTAAAGTAAACGAATTATGATAGCCTCAGACCGTCCTAGTACAAAAATTTCATCAAATGCAAAATATGCATTTCAGAACCATAATTAAAGTATGCATCACAGGCTATCTTGATAAGCAAACAAGAATAAATTCATGAAAACAACATATCAATCTCTATAATAAAGATTAAATTTCATAATATCAGAATGTTAAGATTTTGGCATCAGATCTTCCTATTCAAAAATAAAATATTCATTGCTCTTAAACAATTGTTTGAGTTCTCAATATTATGAAGATTCATCATTTGACCAATCAAAATAACATCAAATTATAAAACAAAACAAACAAAAGATAAATCTAAAAAGAGAAACTATAATACTGCTCAGAAATAAGCAAATAATCAGAATAAAAAATTCATATGTCCAGACATATTGATGCAAAATCATCACCGCAGATTCAACACATGAAATTCCAACAGAAAAATTTAAAAATTCTGCAACTGATATAAATCTCAGTGACATTCCATTGCTGGAAGTGGCAGACAATCAACAAGGCATCAATTCAGTCCGCCCGTCTACTTTTCATCATCATAGAAAAAACAATCGCAACTAATCAAATAAACAAATATTCATATAAATCAACAAAAACAAATCGAAGAAAAAAGCTACGATAGGGTTGCATCAGATAATAAGTGGAGTTTTTATCTTCACGGATTTAATAACTCTCTCTATTTCCAAAACATGCAAATGAAAAAAAAGGAAGAATGAGAAACGGCTGTGGGAGGGAGGAGGCAACGGCGCGAGCACGACTGTGGGAGGGAGGAGGTGACGACGCGAGCACGACTGTGGGAGGGAGGAGGCGAAGAC
The DNA here is from genome assembly GCA_963859935.3 of Lathyrus sativus. Taxonomy (NCBI): domain Eukaryota; kingdom Viridiplantae; phylum Streptophyta; class Magnoliopsida; order Fabales; family Fabaceae; genus Lathyrus; species Lathyrus sativus. Next base: position 7,286 of record CAWUDS030005168.1, on the reverse strand, counting down.
GCGAGCACGGCGTGAGGGAGGGCTGGTAGCGCGAGCAAGACGGTGGTGGAGGGAGGAACGGTCGTGGGTTTTGCAATGTGTACGTGTTTTCGTGGGAGAGAAAGAAATGGGTTTGAAATGTGCGTGTTTTCCTGAAATATATTATAACAGAACTTTTTAAATCGGTGGAAAATTGAACCGATTTAAAATCCATGAACTGAAGACTTTTTACATCGGTGGAAAGCAAAACCGATTTAAAAGCCATGAATGAAGACTTTTTACATCGGTGGAAACCAAAACCGATGTAAAAGCCATGAATTGAAGACTTTTTACATCGGTGGAAAACAAAACCGATGTAAAAGCCCTTAAAATATTTTTTTTTCAAAATTTTTTATTATGGTTTTTTAAATCGGTTGGGATTTTAACCGATTTAAAAACACCACTTTTTAAATCGGTTTCGTGGAAAAACCAATCTAAAAAGTACTGTAGTAAAAAAAAAAATTTGTGATGACACTTTTTACATCGGGTATATAATGGACCGATCTAGAAAGTCCCCATGGGACACTTTTTACATTGGTTCTGTGCTTCACCCAATGTAAAAAGTGTCAGCACAAATTTTTTTTTTACTCTAGCACCTTTTACATCGGTTTTATTTTCGCCCGATGTAAAAAGTACTGTTACGTTTATAAATTAATTTTCTTTTTTTTAGCCGTTCCATTTTTCATATTTTTCCTACATCACACAGACCATAATTAGGTCGCTATTTTCTATATTGCACATCATATAGACCACATTTAGGTTGCTATTTTCATAGTTTTTCAATATAATATAGACCATATTTAGGTCGTTATTTTCATATTTTTCTCACAAATCTAATTTCATTGCACCAAATATCTAGTATACACATAATTGATTTACAAAAGTACTGATATAGGACATACACAAATGTACTAAATTATAAGGAGGTTTGCACGATGGATCACAACAACAACAAAAAGTTTAAACAACAAAAAGTTTAATTAACCTTTATATAACTCAAAGAACATTTTGCCCAACGGAGTCGCAAATCATACAAATCATCTTCTGTTAAGTTCGTTGGGTCATCAAATACCTACAACACATAAGTAACAATAGAGTTATTCTTTGAAAATTCATATTAAGTTGCAAAACGTAAAGTAAATAACCAATTAAAATCATTTTTATTACCTTCATCCAAGAATTGGTTATATTGGCCGAGACAATATCCAACATATTTTTCATCACATAATACCCACAGTCATTAGAGTTAGGTTGGATCCTTGTCTACAAATGAATGACATAATTAGTGAATACTTATATGATAAAATTAAATATATAATTCTAATTTACACCACGCTTACATGGTTTGAAGCCATGTACCTTTTTTTCTATTCCCATTTGCCGCTTGATGACACCAAAAGCACTAATTCAGAAGAAAAAAATTCATATAAAGCCACATAACATATGATATTACTTTTGTAACAAATTATATATATATATATCATGAAGTGAACATAAAAGATAAACTTACCTTGTAACAATTTTCGTCATGGTTTGATTAAGTTCATGATGAAGCGAACAAAAGACGACCACCGTATTATCATTTGGACACATGACTATTAATTGCCAATGATTTTCTGTACGTGTGTGTAAACATAAAAGTCAAAATTTCATGTTACCAAATTTGAACTATATATGTTACCAAAATTAAAAAAATAGAAAACATAATTTCATACAAACTTACCCATGAATAAATGGTAGCAAGTGGCACTCTCTCTTTTCGTCATGTAACTTATCTTGTATGTATTGTTTGACACTTACTTGAAATTTTGGCACATTATCAACGTAAAAACACATATATATATATATATATATATATATATATATATATTATATATATATATATATATATATATATATATATATATATATAGGTATTACTCTGTCCCGCTCATCACACGGGGTCGGCCCAATCCATCTCTCCGTCGTGGAGGGCCTAGCTCATTGATTAGCTATCGCGCGCGGATCAGAACGAGTGTTTTTGATGAAAACGTAATACAGCGACAATTCAACTTGGATATCGTCTCAAGGATTCTTTTATGTGATTAATCTACCAAATTCGAAATGGAGGGGGGGTTGGTTTGGTTTCTGATCGGATAAATAAAGAAAATGCAATTAAGCGGTTAAAATAAGTGATTATCAAAATAAGTCAATCTACTGTTTTCGGTTCCGGCTTATCACGGGTTTCTACCTTACCAATTTCCTAAGCGATTTCGATCTCTATTCGATTCCTATGTCAATTAACAAGCGCAAAAGACATAAACTAGATTACCAATCCTATATTCCAAATTAAGCAAACGGATTAAGTTTTCGTGAATTAAGCAAACACGAATTATAAACGCGAATTAACGACAAAGCGACGTAACGGCGAATAAAAGCTAAGGATGCAATCGTACGAATTTAATCAAAACAATTCTATAAAATAACAGATTAAGCAAAAGCAATTCATAGAATAGTGTTGAAAGAGAAACGAATTAGATTGATAAAGTAAAAACCTCAAAGCGTTGGAACGCGATTACAGCAGAATGACTCTAAGGAATTAGCTCTCCATGGTTCTCTCAAACCTCCGAATGTATTTTTCGTGAAAACGTAATTAGGTGAACAGTAACACGAGTATTTTTCCTTTAAAAAGAAAGCAAATTCGGGTCATAACCCAACTGGGTCGAAAACATAACTCAGGCCCAATACATGACCCAACACTAAAATTAAATTCTAATAGAGTAACTTCAAACGGAATTCTGGAATATTTGGCTCCGAATCTGATTTCGACTCCAACACGAAAGTCGTAGCTCTCTCTCTTAGCTTTCCGACGATTTTTAGAACGCCTCAAACGGATTCCCGGAACTCCAGTTATGATTGTTTCCGTGCAGACTGCTAAAGCTGAAAAATAAGTGCGGAAATCAAATTAAACCAAAAATAAAATAAAATATAAAAACAAAATAAAACATAAAAATAATCAAGATAAAGTAAAGAAATGTGTAAGTAAAAATATAGGAGAAAGTGCATAAATATGCATTGATCATTCATCACGCTGGGAGCGCTTAAGCGTCTCCCCATGGACACAAACCTTAGGATCTATGACATTTTGATATTAATGATTATAGGAATACCTTGAAGAATATAATGAGAAAGATTTTTAGACAATGACAACGATAGTTCTTAAATACAAAAGTGTAGAGACAAGTGTTTGACACTGGTTGGCTTGTGATTTTTCTCAACCGGTACTCGTAATGTCTTGAAAACTCTTCGAATGGGAGAAACAGAGATAATTTTCTTATAGCATGATATATTTGAGATCATAGCCTATATATAGAATGATAATCATTTAAAATTCTCATTATTTTGAAATGGATTATCTTGACATCCACTTATATTTAAGCACATATTCAATTAATAATTAAATACTAAATATAATTAATTATTTTATTTACTTACTCAACCGATTAAGATTCTTATATATATAATATATATATATATATATATATATATATATATATATATATATATATATATATATATATATATATAATATATATATATATATATATATATATATATATATATATATATATATATATAATATATATATATATATATATATATATATATATATATATATATATATATATATATATATATATATATATATATATATATATATATTGCTCTGTCCCGCTCATCACATGGGGTCGGCCCAATCCATCTCTCCGTCGTGGAGGGCCTAGCTCATTGATCAGCTGTCGCGCGCGGATCAGAACGAGTGTTTTTTATGAAAACTTAATACAACGACAATTCAACTTGGATATCGTCTCAAGGATTCTTTTATGTGATTAATCTACCAAATTCGAAATGGAGGGGGAGTTGGTTTGGTTTCTGATCCGATAAATAAAGAAAATGCAATTAAGCGGTTAAAATAAGTGATTATCAAAATAAGTCAATCTACTGTTTTCGGTTCCGGCTTATCACGGGTTTCTACCTTACCAATTTCCTAAGCGATTTCGATCTCTATTCGATTCCTATGTCAATTAACAAGCGCAAAAGACATAAACTAGATTACCAATCCTATATTCCAAATTAAGCAAACGGATTAAGTTTCGTGAATTAAGCAAACACGAATTATAAACGCGAATTAACGACAAAGCAACGTACGGCGAATAAAAGTTAAGGATACAATCATACGAATTTAATCAAAACAATTCTATAAAATAACAGATTAAGCAAAAGCAATTCATAGAATAGTGTTGAAAGAGAAACGAATTAGATTGATAAAGTAAAAACCTCAAAGCGTTGGAACACGATTACAGCAGAATGACTCTAAGGAATTAGCTCTCCGTGGTTCTCTCAAAGCTCCGAATGTATTTTTCGTGAAATGTAATTAGGTGAACAGTAACACGAGTATTTTTCCTTTAAAAAGAAAGCAAATTCGGGTCATAACCCAACTGGGTCGAAAACATAACCCAGGCCTAATACATGACCCAACACTAAAATTAAATTCTAATGCAGTAACTTCAAATGGAATTCTGGAATTTTTGGCTCCGAATCTGACTTCGACTCCAACACGAAAGTCGTAGCTCTCTCTCTTAGCTTTCCGGCGATTTTAGAACGCCGAAAACGGATTCCCAGAACTTCAGTTTTGATATTAATGATTATAGGAATGCCTTGACGAATATAATGAGAAAGATTTTTGGACAATGACAACGATAATCTTAAATACAAAAGTGTAGAGACAAGTGTTTGACACTGGTTGGCTTGTGGATTTTTCTCAACCGGTACTCGTAATGTCTTGAAAACTCTTCGAATGGGGAGAAAAAGAGATAATTTTCTTATAGCATGATATATTTGAGATCATAGCCTATATATAAAATGATAATCATTTAAAATTCTCATTATTTCGAAATGGATTATCTTGACATCCACTTATATTTAAGCACATATTCAATTAAATAATTAAATATTAAATATAATTAATTATTTTATTTACTTACTCAACCGATTAAGATTCTTATATAAATATATATATATATATATATATATATATATATATATATAATATATATATATAATATATATATATATATATATATATATATATATATATATATATATATATATATATATATATAATATATATATATATATATTATATATATATATATATATATATATATATATTATATATATATATATATATATATATATATATATATATATATATATATATATATATATATATATTGCTCCTGTCCCGCTCATCACACAGGGTCGGCCCAATCCATCTCTCCGTCGTGGAGGGCCTAGCTCATTGATAAGCTGTCGCGCGCGGATCAGAACGAGTGTTTTTGATGAAAACGTAATACAGCGACAATTCAACTGGATATCGTCTCAGGATTCTTTTATGTGATTAATCTACCAAATTCGAAATGGAGGAGGAGTTGGTTTGGTTCTGATCAGATAAATAAAGAAAATGCAATTAAGCGGTTAAAATAAGTGATTATCAAAATAAGTCAATCTACTATTTTCGGTCCCGGCTTATCACGGGTTTCTACCTTACCAATTTCCTAAGCGATTTCGATCTCTATTCGATTCCTATGTCAATTAACAAGCGCAAAAGACATAAACTAGATTACCATTCCTATATTCCAAATTAAGCAAATGGATTATGTTTTCGTGAATTAAGCAAACACGGAATTATAAACGCGAATTAACGACAAAGCGACGTAACGGCGAATAAAAGCTACGGATGCAATCATACGAATTTAATCAAAACAATTCTATAAATAACAGATTAAGCAAAAGCGCAAAAGCAATTCATAGAATAGTTTTGAAAGAGAAACGAATTAGATTGATAAAGTAAAAACCTCAAAGCGTTGGAACACGATTACAGCAGAATGACTCTAAGGAATTAGCTCTCCATGGTTCTCTCAAAGCTCCGAATGTATTTTTCGTGAAAATGTAATTAGGTGAACAGTAACACGAGTATTTTTCCTTTAAATAGAAAGCAAATTCGGGTCATAACCCAACTGGGTCGAAAACACAACCCAGGCCCAATACATGACCCAACACTAAAATTAAATTCTAATGCAGCAACTTCAAACGGAATTCTGGAATTTTTGGCTCCGAATCTGGCTTCGACTCCAACACGAAAGTCGTAGCTCTCTCTCTTAGCTTTCCGGCGATTTTTAGAACGCCTCAAACGGATTCCCAGAACTTCAGTTTTGATATTAATGATTATAGGAATACCTTGACGAATATAATGAGAAGATTTTTAGACAATGACAACGATAATTCTGAAATACAAAAGTGTAGAGACAAGTGTTTGACACTGGTTGGCTTGTGGATTTTTCTCAACCGGTACTCGTAATGTCTTGAAAACTCTTCGAATGGGGAGAAAAAGAGATAATTTTCTTATAGCATGATATATTTGAGATCATAGCCTATATATAGAATGATAATCATTTAAAATTCTCATTATTTCGAAATGGATTATCTTGACATCCACTTATATTTAAGCACATATTCAATTAAATAATTAAATATTAAATATAATTAATTATTTTATTTACTTACTCAACCGATTAAGATTCTTATATATATATATATATATATATATATATATATATATATATATATATATATATATATATATATATATATATATATATATATATATATATATATATATATATATATATATATATATATATATATATATATATATATATATATATATATATATATATATATATATATATATATATATATATATATATATATATATATATATATATATATATATATATATATATATATATATATATATATATATATATATATATATATATATATATATATATATATATATATATATATATATATATATATATATATATTGCTCTGTCCCGCTCATCACACGGGGTCGGCCCAATCCATCTCTCCGTCGTGGAGGGCCTAGCTCATTGATCAGCTGTCGCGCGCGGATCAGAACGAGTGTTTTTGATGAAAACGTAATACAGCGACAATTCAACTTGGATATCGTCTCAAGGATTCTTTTATGTGATTAATCTACCAAATTCGAAATGGAGGGGGAGTTGGTTTGGTTTCTGATCGGATAAATAAAGAAAATGCAATTAAGCGATTAAAATAAGTGATTATCAAAATAAGTCAATCTACTGTTTTCGGTTCCTGCTTATCACGGGTTTCTACCTTACCAATTTCCTAAGCGATTTCGA
>CAWUDS030005166.1:0-60972 GCA_963859935.3 Lathyrus sativus | reverse complement strand
CACTATAAAGACCATTTACAAAAGTTTCAAGTTAAAAAGCTCACCAATTTCACTATAAAGACCATTACAAAAGTTCGAAGTCAAAAAACTCACCAATTTCACTATAAAAACCATAATAAAAGATCAAAATTAAAAACATATCAATTTCACTCTAAAAAGGATAACAAAACTTAAAAACTTAAAAACTCCTCAATTTCAATGTATAGACCATAATAAAAGTTCCAAGTGAAAAAAAAGTCACCAATTTCACTTAAAAGACCATAAAACAGTTCAAAGTGAAAAAACTCACCAATTTCATTCTATAAACAATAACAACTGTTCAAAGTTAAAAAACTCACCAATTTCAATATAAAAACCACAACAAAATTTCCAAGTCAAAAAATCAACAATTTCACAATAAAAACCAAAATAAAAGATCTAAATTAAACAACTCGCCTATTTCACAATTTCACTATAAAATCCAAAATGAAAGTTCAATGTTAAAAAGCTCATCGATTTCACTCAAAAGCTCATAAAAATGTTCAAAGTTGAAAAACTCTTCAATTTCATTATAAAACCATGAAAAAAGTTCCAAAAGAAAAAACTCACCAATTTCACTATAAAGACCATTTAAATAGTTTCAAGTTAACAATATCACTGATTTGACTATAAAGACCACAACAAAAGGTGAAAGTGAAAAAACTCACCAATTTCACTACAAAGATCATTACAGAACATCCAAGTCAAAAAATCACCAAATTCACAACAAAGACCATTACGAGAGTTCAGATTTTAAAAACTCACCAATTTCACTATAAAGACCATTTACAAAAGTTTCAAGTTAAAAAGCTCACCAATTTCACTATAAAGACCATTACAAAAGTTCGAAGTCAAAAAACTCACCAATTTCACTATAAAAACCATAATAAAAGATCAAAATTAAAAACATATCAATTTCACTCTAAAAAGGATAACAAAACTTAAAAACTTAAAAACTCCTCAATTTCAATGTATAGACCATAATAAAAGTTCCAAGTGAAAAAAAAGTCACCAATTTCACTTAAAAGACCATAAAACAGTTCAAAGTGAAAAAACTCACCAATTTCATTCTATAAACAATAACAACTGTTCAAAGTTAAAAAACTCACCAATTTCAATATAAAAACCACAACAAAATTTCCAAGTCAAAAAATCAACAATATCACAATAAAAACCAAAATAAAAGATCTAAATTAAACAACTCGCCTATTTCACAATTTCACTATAAAATCCAAAATGAAAGTTCAATGTTAAAAAGCTCATCGATTTCACTCAAAAGCTCATAAAAATGTTCAAAGTTGAAAAACTCTTCAATTTCATTATAAAACCATGAAAAAAGTTCCAAAAGAAAAAACTCACCAATTTCACTATAAAGACCATTTCAATAGTTTCAAGTTAACAATATCACTGATTTGACTATAAAGACCACAACAAAAGGTGAAAGTGAAAAAACTCACCAATTTCACTACAAAGATCATTACAGAACATCCAAGTCAAAAAATCACCAAATTCACAACAAAGACCATTACGAGAGTTCAGATTTTAAAAACTCACCAATTTCACTATAAAGACCATTTACAAAAGTTTCAAGTTAAAAAACTCACCAATTTCACTATAAAGACCATTACAAAAGTTCGAAGTCAAAAAACTCACCAATTTCACTATAAAACCATAATAAAAGATCAAAATTAAAAACATATCAATTTCACTCTAAAAAGGATAACAAAACTTAAAAACTAAAAAACTCCTCAATTTCACTGTATAGAATAAAAGTTCCAAGTGAAAAAAAAGTCACCAATTTCACTTAAAAGACCATAAAACAGTTCAAAGTGAAAAAACTCACCAATTTCATTCTATAAACAATAACAACAGTTCAAAGTTAAAAAACTCACCAATTTCAATATAAAAACCATAACAAAATTTCCAAGTCAAAAAATCAACAATTTCACTATAAAAACCAAAATAAAAGATCTAAATTAAACAACTCGCCTATTTCACAATTTCACTATAAAATCCAAAATGAAAGTTCAATGTTAAAAAGCTCATCGATTTCACTCAAAAGCTCATAAAAATGTTCAAAGTTGAAAAACTCTTCAATTTCATTATAAAACCATGAAAAAAGTTCCAAAAGAAAAACCTCACCAATTTCACTATAAAGACCATTTCAATAGTTTCAAGTTAAGAATATCACTGATTTGACTATAAAGACCATAACAAAAGGAGAAAGTGAAAAAACTCACCAATTTCACTATAAAGACCATTACAGAACATCCAAGTCAAAAAATCACCAATTTCACAACAAAGACCATTACGAGAGTTCAGATTTTAAAAACTCACCAATTTCACTATAAAGACCGTTTACAAAAGTTTCAAGTTAAAAAGCTCACCAATTTCACTATAAAGACCATTACAAAAGTTCGAAGTCAAAAAACTCACCAATTTCACTATAAAAACCATAATAAAAGATCAAAATTAAAAACATATCAATTTCACTCTAAAAAGGATAACAAAACTTAAAAACTTAAAAACTCCTCAATTTCAATGTATAGACCATAATAAAAGTTCCAAGTGAAAAAAAAGTCACCAATTTCACTTAAAAGACCATAAAACAGTTCAAAGTGAAAAAACTCACCAATTTCATTCTATAAACAATAACAACTGTTCAAAGTTAAAAAACTCACCAATTTCAATATAAAAACCACAACAAAATTTCCAAGTCAAAAAATCAACAATTTCACAATAAAAACCAAAATAAAAGATCTAAATTAAACAACTCGCCTATTTCACAATTTCACTATAAAATCCAAAATGAAAGTTCAATGTTAAAAAGCTCATCGATTTCACTCAAAAGCTCATAAAAATGTTCAAAGTTGAAAAACTCTTCAATTTCATTATAAAACCATGAAAAAAGTTCCAAAAGAAAAAACTCACCAATTTCACTATAAAGACCATTTCAATAGTTTCAAGTTAACAATATCACTGATTTGACTATAAAGACCACAACAAAAGGTGAAAGTGAAAAAACTCACCAATTTCACTACAAAGATCATTACAGAACATCCAAGTCAAAAAATCACCAAATTCACAACAAAGACCATTACGAGAGTTCAGATTTTAAAAACTCACCAATTTCACTATAAAGACCATTTACAAAAGTTTCAAGTTAAAAAACTCACCAATTTCACTATAAAGACCATTACAAAAGTTCGAAGTCAAAAAACTCACCAATTTCACTATAAAACCATAATAAAAGATCAAAATTAAAAACATATCAATTTCACTCTAAAAAGGATAACAAAACTTAAAAACTAAAAAACTCCTCAATTTCACTGTATAGAATAAAAGTTCCAAGTGAAAAAAAAGTCACCAATTTCACTTAAAAGACCATAAAACAGTTCAAAGTGAAAAAACTCACCAATTTCATTCTATAAACAATAACAACAGTTCAAAGTTAAAAAACTCACCAATTTCAATATAAAAACCATAACAAAATTTCCAAGTCAAAAAATCAACAATTTCACTATAAAAACCAAAATAAAAGATCTAAATTAAACAACTCGCCTATTTCACAATTTCACTATAAAATCCAAAATGAAAGTTCAATGTTAAAAAGCTCATCGATTTCACTCAAAAGCTCATAAAAATGTTCAAAGTTGAAAAACTCTTCAATTTCATTATAAAACCATGAAAAAAGTTCCAAAACAAAAACCTCACCAATTTCACTATAAAGACCATTTAAATAGTTTCAAGTTAAGAATATCACTGATTTGACTATAAAGACCATAACAAAAGGTGAAAGTGAACAAACTCACCAATTTCACTACAAAGACCATTACAGAACATCCAAGTCAAAAAATCACCAATTTCACAACAAAGACCATTACGAGAGTTCAGATTTTAAAAACACACCAATTTCACTATAAAGACCATTTACAAAAGTTTCAAGTTAAAAAACTCACCAATTTCACTATAAAGACCATTACAAAAGTTCTAAGTCAATAAACCCACCAATTTCACTATAAAACCATAATAAAAGATCGAAATTAAAAACATATCAATTTCACTCTAAAAAGGATAACAAAACTTAATAACTAAAAAACTCCTCAATTTCACTGTATAGACCATAATAAAAGTTCCAAGTGAAAAAAAAGACACCAATTTCACTTAAAAGACCATAAAACAGTTCAAAGTGAAAAAACTCACCAATTTCATTCTATAAACAATAACAACAGTTCAAAGTTAAAAAACTCACCAATTTCAATATAAAAACCATAACAAAATTTCCAAGTCAAAAAATCAACAATTTCACTATAAAAACCAAAATAAAAGATCTAAATTAAACAACTCGCCTATTTCACAATTTCACTATAAAATCCAAAATGAAAGTTCAATGTTAAAAAGCTCATCGATTTCACTCAAAAACTCATAAAAATGTTCAAAGTTGAAAAACTCTTCAATTTCATTATAAAACCATGAAAAAAGTTCCAAAAGAAAAACCTCACCAATTTCACTATAAAGACCATTTCAATAGTTTCAAGTTAAGAATATCACTGATTTGACTATAAAGACCATAACAAAAGGAGAAAGTGAAAAAACTCACCAATTTCACTACAAAGACCATTACAGAACATCCAAGTCAAAAAATCACCAATTTCACAACAAAGACCATTACGAGAGTTCAGATTTTAAAAACTCACCAATTTCACTATAAAGACCGTTTACAAAAGTTTCAAGTTAAAAAGCTCACCAATTTCACTATAAAGACCATTACAAAAGTTCGAAGTCAAAAAACTCACCAATTTCACTATAAAAACCATAATAAAAGATCAAAATTAAAAACATATCAATTTCACTCTAAAAAGGATAACAAAACTTAAAAACTAAAAAACTCCTCAATTTCACTGTATAGACCATAATAAAAGTTCCTAGTGAAAAAAAAGTCACCAATTTCACTTAAAAGACCATAAAACAGTTCAAAGTGAAAAAACTCACCAATTTCATTCTATAAACAATAACAACAATTCAAAGTTAAAAAACTCACCAATTTCAATATAAAAACCATAACAAAATTTCCAAGTCAAAAAATCAACAATTTCACTATAAAAACCAAAATAAAAGATCTAAATTAAACAACTCGCCTATTTCACAATTTCACTATAAAATCCAAAATGAAAGTTCAATGTTAAAAAGCTCATCGATTTCACTCAAAAACTCATAAAAATGTTCAAAGTTGAAAAACTCTTCAATTTCATTATAAAACCATGAAAAAAGTTCCAAAAGAAAAACCTCACCAATTTCACTATAAAGACCATTTCAATAGTTTCAAGTTAAGAATATCACTGATTTGACTATAAAGACCATAACAAAAGGAGAAAGTGAAAAAACTCACCAATTTCACTACAAAGACCATTACAGAACATCCAAGTCAAAAAATCACCAATTTCACAACAAAGACCATTACGAGAGTTCAGATTTTAAAAACTCACCAATTTCACTATAAAGACCGTTTACAAAAGTTTCAAGTTAAAAAGCTCACCAATTTCACTATAAAGACCATTACAAAAGTTCGAAGTCAAAAAACTCACCAATTTCACTATAAAAACCATAATAAAAGATCAAAATTAAAAACATATCAATTTCACTCTAAAAAGGATAACAAAACTTAAAAACTAAAAAACTCCTCAATTTCACTGTATAGACCATAATAAAAGTTCCTAGTGAAAAAAAGTCACCAATTTCACTTAAAAGACCATAAAACAGTTCAAAGTGAAAAAACTCACCAATTTCATTCTATAAACAATAACAACAGTTCAAAGTTAAAAAAACTCACCAATTTCAATATAAAAACCATAACAAAATTTCCAAGTCAAAAAATCAACAATTTCACTATAAAAATCAAAATAAAAGATCTAAATTAAACAACTCGCCTATTTCACAATTTCACTATAAAATCCAAAATGAAAGTTCAATGTTAAAAAGCTCATCGATTTCACTCAAAAGCTCATAAAAATGTTCAAAGTTGAAAAACTCTTCAATTTCATTATAAAACCATGAAAAAAGTTCCAACAGAAAAAACTCACCAATTTCACTATAAAGACCATTTCAATAGTTTCAAGTTAAGAATATCACTGATTTGACTATAAAGACCACAACAAAAGGTGAAAGTGAAAAAACTCACCAATTTCACTACAAAGATCATTACAGAACATCCAAGTCAAAAAATCACCAATTTCACAACAAAGACCATTACGAGAGTTCAGATTTTAAAAACTCACCAATTTCACTATAAAGACCATTTACAAAAGTTTCAAGTTAAAAAACTCACCAATTTCACTATAAAGACCATTACAAAAGTTCGAAGTCAAAAAACTCACCAATTTCACTATAAAAACCATAATAAAAGATCAAAATTAAAAACATATCAATTTCACTCTAAAAAGGATAACAAAACTTAAAAACTAAAAAACTCCTCAATTTCACTGTATAGACCATAATAAAAGTTCCAAGTGAAAAAAAAGTCACCAATTTCACTTAAAAGACCATAAAACAGTTCAAAGTGAAAAAACTCACCAATTTCATTCTATAAACAATAACAACAGTTCAAAGTTAAAAAAACTCACCAATTTCAATATAAAAACCATAACAAAATTTCCAAGTCAAAAAATCAACAATTTCACTATAAAAACCAAAATAAAAGATCTAAATTAAACAACTCGCCTATTTCACAATTTCACTATAAAATCCAAAATGAAAGTTCAATGTTAAAAAGCTCATCGATTTCACTCAAAAGCTCATAAAAATGTTCAAAGTTGAAAAAATCTTCAATTTCATTATAAAACCATGAAAAAAGTTCCAAAAGAAAAAACTCACCAATTTCACTATAAAGACCATTTCAATAGTTTCAAGTTAAGAATATCACTGATTTGACTATAAAGACCACAACAAAAGGTGAAAGTGAAAAAACTCACCAATTTCACTACAAAGATCATTACAGAACATCCAAGTCAAAAAATCACCAATTTCACAACAAAGACCATTACGAGAGTTCAGATTTTAAAAACTCACCAATTTCACTATAAAGACCATTTACAAAAGTTTCAAGTTAAAAAGCTCACCAATTTCACTATAAAGACCATTACAAAAGTTCGAAGTCAAAAAACTCACCAATTTCACTATAAAAACCATAATAAAAGATCAAAATTAAAAACATATTAATTTCACTCTAAAAAGGATAACAAAACTTAAAAACTTAAAAACTCCTCAATTTCAATGTATAGACCATAATAAAAGTTCCAAGTGAAAAAAAAGTCACCAATTTCACTTAAAAGACCATAAAACAGTTCAAAGTGAAAAAACTCACCAATTTCATTCTATAAACAATAACAACTGTTCAAAGTTAAAAAACTCACCAATTTCAATATAAAAACCATAACAAAATTTCCAAGTCAAAAAATCAACAATTTCACTATAAAAATCAAAATAAAAGATCTAAATTAAACAACTCGCCTATTTCACAATTTCACTATAAAATCCAAAATGAAAGTTCAATGTTAAAAAGCTCATCGATTTCACTCAAAAGCTCATAAAAATGTTCAAAGTTGAAAAACTCTTCAATTTCATTATAAAACCATGAAAAAAGTTCCAACAGAAAAAACTCACCAATTTCACTATAAAGACCATTTCAATAGTTTCAAGTTAAGAATATCACTGATTTGACTATAAAGACCACAACAAAAGGTGAAAGTGAAAAAACTCACCAATTTCACTACAAAGATCATTACAGAACATCCAAGTCAAAAAATCACCAATTTCACAACAAAGACCATTACGAGAGTTCAGATTTTAAAAACTCACCAATTTCACTATAAAGACCATTTACAAAAGTTTCAAGTTAAAAAACTCACCAATTTCACTATAAAGACCATTACAAAAGTTCGAAGTCAAAAAACTCACCAATTTCACTATAAAAACCATAATAAAAGATCAAAATTAAAAACATATCAATTTCACTCTAAAAAGGATAACAAAACTTAAAAACTAAAAAACTCCTCAATTTCACTGTATAGACCATAATAAAAGTTCCAAGTGAAAAAAAAGTCACCAATTTCACTTAAAAGACCATAAAACAGTTCAAAGTGAAAAAACTCACCAATTTCATTCTATAAACAATAACAACAGTTCAAAGTTAAAAAAACTCACCAATTTCAATATAAAAACCATAACAAAATTTCCAAGTCAAAAAATCAACAATTTCACTATAAAAACCAAAATAAAAGATCTAAATTAAACAACTCGCCTATTTCACAATTTCACTATAAAATCCAAAATGAAAGTTCAATGTTAAAAGCTCATCGATTTCACTCAAAAGCTCATAAAAATGTTCAAAGTTGAAAAAATCTTCAATTTCATTATAAAACCATGAAAAAAGTTCCAAAAGAAAAAACTCACCAATTTCACTATAAAGACCATTTCAATAGTTTCAAGTTAAGAATATCACTGATTTGACTATAAAGACCACAACAAAAGGTGAAAGTGAAAAAACTCACCAATTTCACTACAAAGATCATTACAGAACATCCAAGTCAAAAAATCACCAATTTCACAACAAAGACCATTACGAGAGTTCAGATTTTAAAAACTCACCAATTTCACTATAAAGACCATTTACAAAAGTTTCAAGTTAAAAAGCTCACCAATTTCACTATAAAGACCATTACAAAAGTTCGAAGTCAAAAAACTCACCAATTTCACTATAAAAACCATAATAAAAGATCAAAATTAAAAACATATTAATTTCACTCTAAAAAGGATAACAAAACTTAAAAACTTAAAAACTCCTCAATTTCAATGTATAGACCATAATAAAAGTTCCAAGTGAAAAAAAAGTCACCAATTTCACTTAAAAGACCATAAAACAGTTCAAAGTGAAAAAACTCACCAATTTCATTCTAAAAACAATAACAACTGTTCAAAGTTAAAAAACTCACCAATTTCAATATAAAAACCACAACAAAATTTCCAAGTCAAAAAATCAACAATTTCACAATAAAAACCAAAATAAAAGATCTAAATTAAACAACTCGCCTATTTCACAATTTCACTATAAAATCCAAAATGAAAGTTCAATGTTAAAAGCTCATCGATTTCACTCAAAAGCTCATAAAAATGTTCAAAGTTGAAAAACTCTTCAATTTCATTATAAAACCATGAAAAAAGTTCCAAAAGAAAAAACTCACCAATTTCACTATAAAGACCATTTCAATAGTTTCAAGTTAAGAATATCACTGATTTGACTATAAAGACCACAACAAAAGGTGAAAGTGAAAAAACTCACCAATTTCACTACAAAGATCATTACAGAACATCCAAGTCAAAAAATCACCAATTTCACAACAAAGACCATTACGAGAGTTCAGATTTTAAAAACTCACCAATTTCACTATAAAGACCATTTACAAAAGTTTCAAGTTAAAAAACTCACCAATTTCACTATAAAGACCATTACAAAAGTTCGAAGTCAAAAAACTCACCAATTTCACTATAAAACCATAATAAAAGATCAAAATTAAAAACATATCAATTTCACTCTAAAAAGGATAACAAAACTTAAAAACTAAAAAACTCCTCAATTTCACTGTATAGACCATAATAAATGTTCCAAGTGAAAAAAAAGTCACCAATTTCACTTAAAAGACAATAAAACAGTTCAAACTGAAAAAACTCACCAATTTCATTCTATAAACAATAACAACAGTTCCAAGTCAAAAAATCAACAATTTCACTATAAAAACCAAAATAAAAGATCTAAATTAAACAACTCGCCTATTTCACAATTTCACTATAAAATCCAAAATGAAAGTTCAATGTTAAAAAGCTCATCGATTTCACTCAAAAGCTCATAAAAATGTTCAAAGTTAAAAAACTCTTCAATTTCATTATAAAACCATGAAAAAAGTTCCAAAAGAAAAAACTCACCAATTTCACTATAAAGACCATTTCAATAGTTTCAAGTTAAGAATATCACTGATTTGACTATAAAGACCACAACAAAAGGTGAAAGTGAAAAAACTCACCAATTTCACTACAAAGATCATTACAGAACATCCAAGTCAAAAAATCACCAATTTCACAACAAAGACCATTACGAGAGTTCAGATTTTAAAAACTCACCAATTTCACTATAAAGACCATTTACAAAAGTTTCAAGTTAAAAAGCTCACCAATTTCACTATAAAGACCATTACAAAAGTTCGAAGTCAAAAAACTCACCAATTTCACTATAAAAACCATAATAAAAGATCAAAATTAAAAACATATCAATTTCACTCTAAAAAGGATAACAAAACTTAAAAACTTAAAAACTCCTCAATTTCAATGTATAGACCATAATAAAAGTTCCAAGTGAAAAAAAAGTCACCAATTTCACTTAAAAGACCATAAAACAGTTCAAAGTGAAAAAACTCACCAATTTCATTCTATAAACAATAACAACTGTTCAAAGTTAAAAAAACTCACCAATTTCAATATAAAAACCACAACAAAATTTCCAAGTCAAAAAATCAACAATTTCACTATAAAAACCAAAATAAAAGATCTAAATTATACAACTCGCCTATTTCACAATTTCACTATAAAATCCAAAATGAAAGTTCAATGTTAAAAAGCTCATCGATTTCACTCAAAAGCTCATAAAAATGTTCAAAGTTGAAAAACTCTTCAATTTCATTATAAAACCATGAAAAAAGTTCCAAAAGAAAAAACTCACCAATTTCACTATAAAGACCATTTCAATAGTTTCAAGTTAAGAATATCACTGATTTGACTATAAAGACCACAACAAAAGGTGAAAGTGAAAAAACTCACCAATTTCACTACAAAGATCATTACAGAACATCCAAGTCAAAAAATCACCAATTTCACAACAAAGACCATTACGAGAGTTCAGATTTTAAAAACTCACCAATTTCACTATAAAGACCATTTACAAAAGTTTCAAGTTAAAAAACTCACCAATTTCACTATAAAGACCATTACAAAAGTTCGAAGTCAAAAAACTCACCAATTTCACTATAAAACCATAATAAAAGATCAAAATTAAAAACATATCAATTTCACTCTAAAAAGGATAACAAAACTTAAAAACTAAAAAACTCCTCAATTTCACTGTATAGACCATAATAAAAGTTCCAAGTGAAAAAAAAGTCACCAATTTCACTTAAAAGACCATAAAACAGTTCAAACTGAAAAAACTCACCAATTTCATTCTATAAACAATAACAACAGTTCAAAGTTAAAAAACTCACCAATTTCAATATAAAAACCATAACAAAATTTCCAAGTCAAAAAATCAACAATTTCACTATAAAAACCAAAATAAAAGATCTAAATTAAACAACTCGCCTATTTCACAATTTCACTATAAAATCCAAAATGAAAGTTCAATGTTAAAAAGCTCATCGATTTCACTCAAAATCTCATAAAAATGTTCAAAGTTGAAAAACTCTTCAATTTCATTATAAAACCATGAAAAAAGTTCCAAAAGAAAAAACTCACCAATTTCACTATAAAGACCATTTCAATAGTTTCAAGTTAAGAATATCACTGATTTGACTATAAAGACCACAACAAAAGGTGAAAGTGAAAAAACTCACCAATTTCACTACAAAGATCATTACAGAACATCCAAGTCAAAAAATCACCAATTTCACAACAAAGACCATTACGAGAGTTCAGATTTTAAAAACTCACCAATTTCACTATAAAGACCATTTACAAAAGTTTCAAGTTAAAAAACTCACCAATTTCACTATAAAGACCATTACAAAAGTTCTAAGTCAAAAAACTCACCAATTTCACTATAAAACCATAATAAAAGATCGAAATTAAAAACATATCAATTTCACTCTAAAAAGGATAACAAAACTTAAAAACTAAAAAACTCCTCAATTTCACTGTATAGACCATAATAAAAGTTCCAAGTGAAAAAAAAGTCACCAATTTCACTTAAAAGACCATAAAACAGTTCAAAGTGAAAAAACTCACCAATTTCATTCTATAAACAATAACAACAGTTCAAAGTTAAAAAACTCACCAATTTCAATATAAAAACCATAACAAAATTTCCAAGTCAAAAAATCAACAATTTCACTATAAAAACCAAAATAAAAGATCTAAATTAAACAACTCGCCTATTTCACAATTTCACTATAAAATCCAAAATGAAAGTTCAATGTTAAAAAGCTCATCGATTTCACTCAAAAACTCATAAAAATGTTCAAAGTTGAAAAACTCTTCAATTTCATTATAAAACCACGAAAAAAGTTCCAAAAGAAAAAACTCACCAATTTCACTATAAAGACCATTTCAATAGTTTCAAGTTAAGAATATCACTAATTTGACTATAAAGACCATAACAAAAGTTGAAAGTGAAAAAACTCACCAATTTCACTATAAAGACCATTACAGAACATCCAAGTCAAAAAATCACCAATTTCACAACAAAGACCATTACGAGAGTTCAGATTTTAAAAACTCACCAATTTCACTATAAAGACCATTTACAAAAGTTTCAAGTTAAAAAGCTCACCAATTTCACAACAAAGACCATTATAAAAGTTCCAAGTCAAAAAACTCACCAATTTCATTAGAAAAACCATAATAAAAGTTCCAAGTGAAAAAAAACTCACCAATTTCACTAAAAAGACCATAACAAAAGTTCAAAGTGAAAAAACTCACAAATTTCATCCTATAAACAATAACAACAGTTCAAAGTTTAAAAACTCATCAATTTCACTATAAAAACCATAAAAAAATTTCCAAGTCAAAAAATCAGCAATTTCACTATAAAAACAAAAATAAAAGATCTAAGTTAAAAAAACTCGCCTATTTCACAATTTCACTATAAAAACCAAAATAAAGGTTCAATGTTAAAAAGCTTATCGATTTCACTCAAAACTCATAAAAATGTTCAAAGTTGAAAAACTCTTCAATTTCACTATAAAACCATGAAAAAAGTTCCAAAAGAAAAAACTCACCAATTTCATCATAAAGACCATTTCAATAGTTTCAAGTTAAGAACATCACTAATTTGACTATAAAGACCATAACAAAAGTTGAAAGTGAAAAAACTCACCAATTTCACTATAAAGACCATTACTGAACATCCAAGTCAAAAAATCACCAATTTCACAACAAAGACCATTACGAGAGTTCAGATTTTAAAAACTCACCAATTTCACTATAAAGACCATTTACAAAAGTTTCAAGTTAAAAAGCTCACCAATTTCACTACAAAGACCATTACAAAAGTTCCAAGTCAAAAAACTCACCAATTTCATTATAAAAACCATAATAAAAGTTCCCAGTGAAAAAAAACTCACCAATTTCACTAAAAGACCATAACAAAAGTTCAAAGTGAAAAAACTCACAAATTTCATCCTATAAACAATAACAACAGTTCAAAGTTTAAAAACTCATCAATTTCACTATAAAAACCATAAAAAATTTCCAAGTAAAAAAATCAGCAATTTCACTATAAAAACAAAAATAAAAGATCTAAGTTAAAAAAACTCGCCTATTTCACAATTTCACTATAAAAACCAAAATAAAAGTTCAATGTTAAAAATCTCATCGATTTCACTCAAAAATTAATAAAAATGTTCAAAGTTGAAAGACTCCCCAATTTCACAACAAAACCATGACTAAAGTTCCAAAAGAAAAAACTCACCAATTTCACTATAAAGACCATTTCAATAGTTTCAAGTTAAGAATATCACTAATTTGACTATAAAGACCATAACAAAAGTTGAAAGTGAAAAAACTCACCAATTTCACTATAAAGACCATTACAGAACATCCAAGTCAAAAAATAACCAATTTCACAACAAAGACCATTACGAGAGTTCAGATTTTAAAAACTCACCAATTTCACTATAAAGACCATTTACAAAAGTTTCAAGTTAAAAAGCTCACCAATTTCACTACAAAGACCATTATAAAAGTTCCAAGTCAAAAAACTCACCAATTTCATTAGAAAAACCATAATAAAAGTTCCAAGTGAAAAAAAACTCACCAATTTCACTAAAAAGACCATAACAAAAGTTCAAAGTGAAAAAACTCACAAATTTCATCCTATAAACAATAACAACAGTTCAAAGTTTAAAAACTCATCAATTTCACTATAAAAACCATAAAAAAATTTCCAAGTCAAAAAATCAGCAATTTCACTATAAAAACAAAAATAAAAGATCTAAGTTAAAAAAACTCGCCTATTTCACAATTTCACTATAAAAACCAAAATAAAGGTTCAATGTTAAAAAGCTTATCGATTTCACTCAAAAACTCATAAAAATGTTCAAAGTTGAAAAACTCTTCAATTTCACTATAAAACCATGAAAAAAGTTCCAAAAGAAAAAACTCACCAATTTCATCATAAAGACCATTTCAATAGTTTCAAGTTAAGAACATCACTAATTTGACTATAAAGACCATAACAAAAGTTGAAAGTGAAAAAACTCACCAATTTCACTATAAAGACCATTACTGAACATCCAAGTCAAAAAATCACCAATTTCACAACAAAGACCATTACGAGAGTTCAGATTTTAAAAACTCACCAATTTCACTATAAAGACCATTTACAAAAGTTTCAAGTTAAAAAGCTCACCAATTTCACTACAAAGACCATTACAAAAGTTCCAAGTCAAAAAACTCACCAATTTCATTATAAAAACCATAATAAAAGTTCCCAGTGAAAAAAAACTCACCAATTTCACTAAAAAGACCATAACAAAAGTTCAAAGTGAAAAAACTCACAAATTTCATCCTATAAACAATAACAACAGTTCAAAGTTTAAAAACTCATCAATTTCACTATAAAAACCATAAAAAATTTCCAAGTAAAAAAATCAGCAATTTCACTATAAAAACAAAAATAAAAGATCTAAGTTAAAAAAACTCGCCTATTTCACAATTTCACTATAAAAACCAAAATAAAAGTTCAATGTTAAAAATCTCATCGATTTCACTCAAAAATTAATAAAAATGTTCAAAGTTGAAAGACTCCCCAATTTCACAACAAAACCATGACTAAAGTTCCAAAAGAAAAAACTCACCAATTTCACTATAAAGACCATTTCAATAGTTTCAAGTTAAGAATATCACTAATTTGACTATAAAGACCATAACAAAAGTTGAAAGTGAAAAAACTCACCAATTTCACTATAAAGACCATTACAGAACATCCAAGTCAAAAAATAACCAATTTCACAACAAAGACCATTACGAGAGTTCAGATTTTAAAAACTCACCAATTTCACTATAAAGACCATTTACAAAAGTTTCAAGTTAAAAAGCTCACCAATTTCACTACAAAGACCATTATAAAAGTTCCAAGTCAAAAAACTCACCAATTTCATTAGAAAAACCATAATAAAAGTTCCAAGTGAAAAAAAACTCACCATTTCACTAAAAAGACCATAACAAAAGTTCAAAGTGAAAAAACTCACAAATTTCATCCTATAAACAATAACAACAGTTCAAAGTTTAAAAACTCATCAATTTCACTATAAAAACCATAAAAAAATTTCCAAGTCAAAAAATCAGCAATTTCACTATAAAAACAAAAATAAAAGATCTAAGTTAAAAAAACTAGCCTATTTCACAATTTCACTATAAAAACCAAAATAAAAGTTCAATGTTAAAAAGCTCATCGATTTCACTCAAAAACTCATAAAAATGTTCAAAGTTGAAAAACTCTTCAATTTCACTATAAAACCATGAAAAAAGTTCCAAAAGAAAAAACTCACCAATTTCATCATAAAGACCATTTCAATAGTTTCAAGTTAAGAATATCACTAATTTGACTATAAAGACCATAACAAAAGTTGAAAGTGAAAAAACTCACCAATTTCACTATAAAGACCATTACTGAACATCCAAGTCAAAAAATCACCAATTTCACAACAAAGACCATTACGAGAGTTCAGATTTTAAAAACTCACCAATTTCACTATAAAGACCATTTACAAAAGTTTCAAGTTAAAAAGCTCACCAATTTCACTATAAAGACCATTACAAAAGTTCGAAGTCAAAAAACTCACCAATTTCACTATAAAAACCATAATAAAAGATAAAAATTAAAAACATATCAATTTCACTCTAAAAAGGATAACAAAACTTAAAAACTAAAAAACTCCTCAATTTCACTGTATAGACCATAATAAAAGTTCCAAGTGAAAAAAAAGTCACCAATTTCACTTAAAAGACCATAAAACAGTTCAAACTGAAAAAACTCACCAATTTCATTCTATAAACAATAACAACAGTTCAAAGTTAAAAAACTCACCAATTTCAATATAAAAACCATAACAAAATTTCCAAGTCAAAAAATCAACAATTTCACTATAAAAACCAAAATAAAAGATCTAAATTAAACAACTCGCCTATTTCACAATTTCACTATAAAATCCAAAATGAAAGTTCAATGTTAAAAAGCTAATCGATTTCACTCAAAAGCTCATAAAAATGTTCAAAGTTGAAAAACTCTTCAATTTCATTATAAAACCATGAAAAAAGTTCCAAAAGAAAAAACTCACCAATTTCACTATAAAGACCATTTAAATAGTTTCAAGTTAAGAATATCACTGATTTGACTATAAAGACCATAACAAAAGGTGAAAGTGAAAAAACTCACCAATTTCACTACAAAGATCATTACAAAACATCCAAGTCAAAAAATCACCAATTTCACAACAAAGACCATTACGAGAGTTCAGATTTTAAAAACTCACCAATTACACTATAAAGACCATATACAAAAGTTTCAAGTTTAAAAGCTCACCAATTTCACTATAAAGACCATTACAAAAGTTCGAAGTCAAAAAACTCACCAATTTCACTATAAAGACCATTACAAAAGTTCGAAGTCAAAAAGCTCACCAATTTCACTATAAAAACCATAATAAAAGATCAAAATTAAAAACATATCAATTTCACTCTAAAAAGGATAACAAAACTTAAAAACTAAAAAACTCCTCAATTTCACTGTATAGACCATAATAAAAGTTCCAAGTGAAAAAAAAATTCACCAATTTCACTTAAAAGACCATAAAACAGTTCAAAGTGAAAAAACTCACCAATTTCATTCTATAAACAATAACAACAGTTCAAAGTTAAAAAACTCACCAATTTCAATATAAAAACCATAACAAAATTTCCAAGTCAAAAAATCAACAATTTCACTATAAAAACCAAAATAAAAGATCTAAATTAAATAACTCTCCTATTTCACAATTTCACTATAAAATCCAAAATGAAAGTTCAATGTTAAAAAGCTCATCGATTTCACTCAAAAACTCATAAAAATGTTCAAAGTTGAAAAACTCTTCAATTTCATTATAAAACCATGAAAAAAGTTCCAAAAGAAAAAACTCACCAATTTCACTATAAAGACCATTTCAATAGTTTCAAGTTAAGAATATCACTGATTTGACTATAAAGACCATAACAAAAGGTGAAAGTGAAAAAACTCACCAATTTCACTATAAAGACCATTACAGAACATCCAAGTCAAAAAATCACCAATTTCACAACAGAGACCATTACGAGAGTTCAGATTTTAAAAACTCACCAATTTCATTATAAAGACCATTTACAAAAGTTTCAAGTTAAAAAACTCACCAATTTCACTATAAAGACCATTACAAAAGTTCGAAGTCAAAAAACTCACCAATTTCACTATAAAACCATTATAAAAGATCAAAATTAAAAACATATCAATTTCACTCTAAAAAGGATAACAAAACTTAAAATCTAAAAAACTCCTCAATTTCACTGTATAGAATAAAAGTTCCAAGTGAAAAAAAAGTCACCAATTTCACTTAAAAGACCATAAAACAGTTCAAAGTGAAAAAAATCACCAATTTCATTCTATAAACAATAACAACAGTTCAAAGTTAAAAAACTCACCAATTTCAATATAAAAACCATAACAAAATTTCCAAGTCAAAAAATCAACAATTTCACTATAAAAACCAAAATAAAAGATCTAAATTAAACAACTCGCCTATTTCATAATTTCACTATAAAATCCAAAATGAAAGTTCAATGTTAAAAAGCTCATCGATTTCACTCAAAAGCTCATAAAAATGTTCAAAGTTGAAAAACTCTTCAATTTCATTATAAAACCATGAAAAAAGTTCCAAAAGAAAAAACTCACCAATTTCACCTATAAAGACCATTTAAATAGTTTCAAGTTATGAATATCACTGATTTGACTATAAAGACCATAACAAAAGGTGAAAGTGAAAAAACTCACCAATTTCACTACAAAGATCATTACAAAACATCCAAGTCAAAAAATCACCAATTTCACAACAAAGACCATTACGAGAGTTCAGATTTTAAAAACTCACCAATTTCACTATAAAGACCATATACAAAAGTTTCAAGTTAAAAAGCTCACCAATTTCACCATAAAGACCATTACAAAAGTTCGAAGTCAAAAAACTCACCAATTTCACTATAAAGACCATTACAAAAGTTCGAAGTCAAAAAGCTCACCAATTTCACTATAAAAACCATAATAAAAGATCAAAATTAAAAACATATCAATTTCACTCTAAAAAGGATAACAAAACTTAAAAACTAAAAAACTCCTCAATTTCACTGTATAGACCATAATAAAAGTTCCAAGTGAAAAAAAATTCACCAATTTCACTTAAAAGACCATAAAACAGTTCAAAGTGAAAAAACTCACCAATTTCATTCTATAAACAATAACAACAGTTCAAAGTTAAAAAACTCACCAATTTCAATATAAAAACCATAACAAAATTTCCAAGTCAAAAAATCAACAATTTCACTATAAAAACCAAAATAAAAGATCTAAATTAAACAACTCGCCTATTTAACAATTTCACTATAAAATCCAAAATGAAAGTTCAATGTTAAAAAGCTCATCGATTTCACTCAAAAACTCATAAAAATGTTCAAAGTTGAAAAACTCTTCAATTTCATTATAAAACCATGAAAAAAGTTCCAAAAGAAAAAACTCACCAATTTCACTATAAAGACCATTTCAATAGTTTCAAGTTAAGAATATCACTGATTTGACTATAAAGACCATAACAAAAGGTGAAAGTGAAAAAACTCACCAATTTCACTATAAAGACCATTACAGAACATCCAAGTCAAAAAATCACCAATTTCACAACAGAGACCATTACGAGAGTTCAGATTTTAAAAACTCACCAATTTCATTATAAAGACCATTTACAAAAGTTTCAAGTTAAAAAACTCACCAATTTCACTATAAAGACCATTACAAAAGTTCGAAGTCAAAAAACTCACCAATTTCACTATAAAACCATTATAAAAGATCAAAATTAAAAACATATCAATTTCACTCTAAAAAGGATAACAAAACTTAAAATCTAAAAAACTCCTCAATTTCACTGTATAGAATAAAAGTTCCAAGTGAAAAAAAAGTCACCAATTTCACTTAAAAGACCATAAAACAGTTCAAAGTGAAAAAAATCACCAATTTCATTCTATAAACAATAACAACAGTTCAAAGTTAAAAAACTCACCAATTTCAATATAAAAACCATAACAAAATTTCCAAGTCAAAAAATCAACAATTTCACTATAAAAACCAAAATAAAAGATCTAAATTAAACAACTCGCCTATTTCATAATTTCACTATAAAATCCAAAATGAAAGTTCAATGTTAAAAAGCTCATCGATTTCACTCAAAAGCTCATAAAAATGTTCAAAGTTGAAAAACTCTTCAATTTCATTATAAAACCATGAAAAAAGTTCCAAAAGAAAAAACTCACCAATTTCACTATAAAGACCATTTAAATAGTTTCAAGTTATGAATATCACTGATTTGACTATAAAGACCATAACAAAAGGTGAAAGTGAAAAAACTCACCAATTTCACTACAAAGATCATTACAAAACATCCAAGTCAAAAAATCACCAATTTCACAACAAAGACCATTACGAGAGTTCAGGTTTTAAAAACTCACCAATTTCACTATAAAGACCATATACAAAAGTTTCAAGTTAAAAAGCTCACCAATTTCACCATAAAGACCATTACAAAAGTTCGAAGTCAAAAAACTCACCAATTTCACTATAAAGACCATTACAAAAGTTCGAAGTCAAAAAGCTCACCAATTTCACTATAAAAACCATAATAAAAGATCAAAATTAAAAACATATCAATTTCACTCTAAAAAGGATAACAAAACTTAAAAACTAAAAAACTCCTCAATTTCACTGTATAGACCATAATAAAAGTTCCAAGTGAAAAAAAATTCACCAATTTCACTTAAAAGACCATAAAACAGTTCAAAGTGAAAAAACTCACCAATTTCATTCTATAAACAATAACAACAGTTCAAAGTTAAAAAACTCACCAATTTCAATATAAAAACCATAACAAAATTTCCAAGTCAAAAAATCAACAATTTCACTATAAAAACCAAAATAAAAGATCTAAATTAAACAACTCGCCTATTTAACAATTTCACTATAAAATCCAAAATGAAAGTTCAATGTTAAAAAGCTCATCGATTTCACTCAAAAACTCATAAAAATGTTCAAAGTTGAAAAACTCTTCAATTTCATTATAAAACCATGAAAAAAGTTCCAAAAGAAAAAACTCACCAATTTCACTATAAAGACCATTTCAATAGTTTCAAGTTAAGAATATCACTGATTTGACTATAAAGACCATAACAAAAGGTGAAAGTGAAAAAACTCACCAATTTCACTATAAAGACCATTTACAGAACATCCAAGTCAAAAAATCACCAATTTCACAACAAAGACCATTACGAGAGTTCAGATTTTAAAAACTCACCAATTTCACTATAAAGACCATTTACAAAAGTTTCAAGTTAAAAAACTCACCAATTTCACTGTAAAGACCATTACAAAAGTTCGAAGTCAAAAAACTCACCAATTTCACTATAAAACCATTATAAAAGATCAAAATTAAAAACATATCAATTTCACTCTAAAAAGGATAACAAAACTTAAAATCTAAAAAACTCCTCAATTTCACTGTATAGAATAAAAGTTCCAAGTGAAAAAAAAGTCACCAATTTCACTTAAAAGACCATAAAACAGTTCAAAGTGAAAAAAATCACCAATTTCATTCTATAAACAATAACAACAGTTCAAAGTTAAAAAACTCACCAATTTCAATATATATAAAACCAAATTTCCAAGTCAAAAAATCAACAATTTCACTATAAAAACCAAAATAAAAGATCTAAATTAAACAACATCGCCTATTTCACAATTTCACTATAAAATCCAAAATGAAAGTTCAATGTTAAAAAGCTCATCGATTTCACCCAAAAGCTCATAAAAATGTTTAAAGTTGAAAAACTCTTCAATTTCATTATAAAACCATGAAAAAAGTTCCAAAAGAAAAAACTCACCAATTTCACTATAAAGACCATTTAAATAGTTTCAAGTTATGAATATCACTGATTTGACTATAAAGACCATAACAAAAGGTGAAAGTGAAAAAACTCACCAATTTCACTACAAAGATCATTACAAAACATCCAAGTCAAAAAATCACCAATTTCACAACAAAGACCATTACGAGAGTTCAGATTTTAAAACTCACCAATTTCACTATAAAGACCATATACAAAAGTTTCAAGTTAAAAAGCTCACCAATTTCACCATAAAGACCATTACAAAAGTTCGAAGTCAAAAAACTCACCAATTTCACTATAAAGACCATTACAAAAGTTCGAAGTCAAAAAGCTCACCAATTTCACTATAAAAACCATAATAAAAGATCAAAATTAAAAACATATCAATTTCACTCTAAAAAGGATAACAAAACTTAAAAACTAAAAAACTCCTCAATTTCACTGTATAGACCATAATAAAAGTTCCAAGTGAAAAAAAATTCACCAATTTCACTTAAAAGACCATAAAACAGTTCAAAGTGAAAAAACTCACCAATTTCATTCTATAAACAATAACAACAGTTCAAAGTTAAAAAACTCACCAATTTCAATATAAAAACCATAACAAAATTTCCAAGTCAAAAAATCAACAATTTCACTATAAAAACCAAAATAAAAGATCTAAATTAAACGACTCGCCTATTTAACAATTTCACTATAAAATCCAAAATGAAAGTTCAATGTTAAAAAGCTCATCGATTTCACTCAAAAGCTCATAAAAATGTTCAAAGTTGAAAAACTCTTCAATTTCATTATAAAACCATGAAAAAAGTTCCAAAAGAAAAAACTCACCAATTTCACTATAAAGACCATATCAATAGTTTCAAGTTAAGAATATCACTGATTTGACTATAAAGACCACAACAAAAGGTGAAAGTGAAAAAACTCACCAATTTCACTACAAAGATCATTACAGAACATCCAAGTCAAAAAATCACCAATTTCACAACAAAGACCATTACGAGAGTTCAGATTTTAAAAACTCACCAATTTCACTATAAAGACCATTTACAAAAGTTTCAAGTTAAAAAACTCACCAATTTCACTATAAAGACCATTACAAAAGTTCGAAGTCAAAAAACTCACCAATTTCACTATAAAACCATAATAAAAGATCAAAATTAAAAACATATCAATTTCACTCTAAAAAGGATAACAAAACTTAAAAACTAAAAAACTCCTCAATTTCACTGTATAGACCATAATAAAAGTTCCAAGTGAAAAAAAAGTCACCAATTTCACTTAAAAGACCATAAAACAGTTCAAACTGAAAAAACTCACCAATTTCATTCTATAAACAATAACAACAGTTCAAAGTTAAAAAACTCACCAATTTCAATATAAAAACCATAACAAAATTTCCAAGTCAAAAAATCAACAATTTCACTATAAAAACCAAAATAAAAGATCTAAATTAAACAACTCGCCTATTTCACAATTTCACTATAAAATCCAAAATGAAAGTTCAATGTTAAAAAGCTCATCGATTTCACTCAAAATCTCATAAAAATGTTCAAAGTTGAAAAACTCTTCAATTTCATTATAAAACCATGAAAAAAGTTCCAAAAGAAAAAACTCACCAATTTCACTATAAAGACCATTTCAATAGTTTCAAGTTAAGAATATCACTGATTTGACTATAAAGACCACAACAAAAGGTGAAAGTGAAAAAACTCACCAATTTCACTACAAAGATCATTACAGAACATCCAAGTCAAAAAATCACCAATTTCACAACAAAGACCATTACGAGAGTTCAGATTTTAAAAACTCACCAATTTCACTATAAAGACCATTTACAAAAGTTTCAAGTTAAAAAACTCACCAATTTCACTATAAAGACCATTACAAAAGTTCTAAGTCAAAAAACTCACCAATTTCACTATAAAACCATAATAAAAGATCGAAATTAAAAACATATCAATTTCACTCTAAAAAGGATAACAAAACTTAAAACTAAAAAACTCCTCAACTTCACTGTATAGACCATAATAAAAGTTCCAAGTGAAAAAAAAGTCACCAATTTCACTTAAAAGACCATAAAACAGTTCAAAGTGAAAAAACTCACCAATTTCATTCTATAAACAATAACAACAGTTCAAAGTTAAAAAACTCACCAATTTCAATATAAAAACCATAACAAAATTTCCAAGTCAAAAAATCAACAATTTCACTATAAAAACCAAAATAAAAGATCTAAATTAAACAACTCGCCTATTTCACAATTTCACTATAAAATCCAAAATGAAAGTTCAATGTTAAAAAGCTCATCGATTTCACTCAAAAACTCATAAAAATGTTCAAAGTTGAAAAACTCTTCAATTTCATTATAAAACCACGAAAAAAGTTCCAAAAGAAAAAACTCACCAATTTCACTATAAAGACCATTTCAATAGTTTCAAGTTAAGAATATCACTAATTTGACTATAAAGACCATAACAAAAGTTGAAAGTGAAAAAGCTCACCAATTTCACTATAAAGACCATTACAGAACATCCAAGTCAAAAAATCACCAATTTCACAACAAAGACCATTACGAGAGTTCAGATTTTAAAAACTCACCAATTTCACTATAAAGACCATTTACAAAAGTTTCAAGTTAAAAGCTCACCAATTTCACTACAAAGACCATTATAAAAGTTCCAAGTCAAAAAACTCACCAATTTCATTAGAAAAACCATAATAAAAGTCCAAGTGAAAAAAAACTCACCAATTTCACTAAAAAGACCATAACAAAAGTTCAAAGTGAAAAAACTCACTCTAAAAAGGATAACAAAACTTAAAAACTAAAAAACTCCTCAATTTCACTGTATAGACCATAATAAAAGTTCCAAGTGAAAAAAAATTCACCAATTTCACTTAAAAGACCATAAAACAGTTCAAAGTGAAAAAACTCACCAATTTCATTCTATAAACAATAACAACAGTTCAAAGTTAAAAAACTCACCAATTTCAATATAAAAACCATAACAAAATTTCCAAGTCAAAAAATCAACAATTTCACTATAAAAACCAAAATAAAAGATCTAAATTAAACGACTCGCCTATTTAACAATTTCACTATAAAATCCAAAATGAAAGTTCAATGTTAAAAAGCTCATCGATTTCACTCAAAAGCTCATAAAAATGTTCAAAG
This sequence comes from Lathyrus sativus, assembly GCA_963859935.3. Classification (NCBI taxonomy): domain Eukaryota; kingdom Viridiplantae; phylum Streptophyta; class Magnoliopsida; order Fabales; family Fabaceae; genus Lathyrus; species Lathyrus sativus. Next base: position 36,314 of record CAWUDS030005166.1, on the reverse strand, counting down.
TTGAAAAACTCTTCAATTTCATTATAAAACCATGAAAAAAGTTCCAAAAGAAAAAACTCACCAATTTCACTATAAAGACCATTTCAATAGTTTCAAGTTAAGAATATCACTGATTTGACTATAAAGACCATAACAAAAGGTGAAAGTGAAAAAACTCACCAATTTCACTATAAAGACCATTACAGAACATCCAAGTCAAAAAATCACCAATTTCACAACAAAGACCATTACGAGAGTTCAGATTTTAAAAACTCACCAATTTCACTATAAAGACCATTTACAAAAGTTTCAAGTTAAAAAACTCACCAATTTCACTGTAAAGACCATTACAAAAGTTCGAAGTCAAAAAACTCACCAATTTCACTATAAAACCATTATAAAAGATCAAAATTAAAAACATATCAATTTCACTCTAAAAAGGATAACAAAACTTAAAATCTAAAAAACTCCTCAATTTCACTGTATAGAATAAAAGTTCCAAGTGAAAAAAAAGTCACCAATTTCACTTAAAAGACCATAAAACAGTTCAAAGTGAAAAAAATCACCAATTTCATTCTATAAACAATAACAACAGTTCAAAGTTAAAAAACTCACCAATTTCAATATAAAAACCATAACAAAATTTCCAAGTCAAAAAATCAACAATTTCACTATAAAAACCAAAATAAAAGATCTAAATTAAACAACATCGCCTATTTCACAATTTCACTATAAAATCCAAAATGAAAGTTCAATGTTAAAAAGCTCATCGATTTCACCCAAAAGCTCATAAAAATGTTTAAAGTTGAAAAACTCTTCAATTTCATTATAAAACCATGAAAAAAGTTCCAAAAGAAAAAACTCACCAATTTCACTATAAAGACCATTTAAATAGTTTCAAGTTAAGAATATCACTGATTTGACTATAAAGACCATAACAAAAGGTGAAAGTGAAAAAACTCACCAATTTCACTACAAAGATCATTACAAAACATCCAAGCCAAAAAATCACCAATTTCACAACAAAGACCATTACGAGAGTTTAGATTTTAAAAACTCACCAATTTCACTATAAAGACCATTTACAAAAGTTTCAAGTTAAAAAGCTCACCAATTTCACTATAAAGACCATTACAAAAGTTCGAAGTCAAAAAACTCACCAATTTCACTATAAAGACCATTACAAAAGCTCGAAGTCAAAAAGCTCACCAATTTCACTATAAAAACCATAATAAAAGATCAAAATTAAAAACATATCAATTTCACTCTAAAAAGGATAACAAAACTTAAAAACTAAAAAACTCCTCAATTTCACTGTATAGACCATAATAAAAGTTCCAAGTGAAAAAAAAGTCACCAATTTCACTTAAAAGACCATAAAACAGTTCAAAGTGAAAAAACTCACCAATTTCATTCTATAAACAATAACAACAGTTCAAAGTTAAAAAACTCACCAATTTCAATATAAAAACCATAACAAAATTTCCAAGTCAAAAAATCAACAATTTCACTATAAAAACCAAAATAAAAGATCTAAATTAAACAACTCGCCTATTTCACAATTTCACTATAAAATCCAAAATGAAAGTTCAATGTTAAAAAGCTCATCGATTTCACTCAAAAGCTCATAAAAATGTTCAAAGTTGAAAAACTCTTCAATTTCATTATAAAACCATGAAAAAAGTTCCAAAAGAAAAAACTCACCAATTTCACTATAAAGACCATTTCAATAGTTTCAAGTTAAGAATATCACTGATTTGACTATAAAGACCACAACAAAAGGTGAAAGTGAAAAAACTCACCAATTTCACTAAGATCATTACAGAACATCCAAGTCAAAAAATCACCAATTTCACAACAAAGACCATTACGAGAGTTCAGATTTTAAAAACTCACCAATTTCACTATAAAGACCATTTACAAAAGTTTCAAGTTAAAAAGCTCACCAATTTCACTATAAAGACCATTACAAAAGTTCGAAGTCAAAAAACTCACCAATTTCACTATAAAAACCATAATAAAAGATCAAAATTAAAAACATATCAATTTCACTCTAAAAAGGATAACAAAACTTAAAAACTTAAAAACTCCTCAATTTCAATGTATAGACCATAATAAAAGTTCCAAGTGAAAAAAAAGTCACCAATTTCACTTAAAAGACCATAAAACAGTTCAAAGTGAAAAAACTCACCAATTTCATTCTATAAACAATAACAACTGTTCAAAGTTAAAAAACTCACCAATTTCAATATAAAAACCACAACAAAATTTCGAAGTCAAAAAATCAACAATTTCACTATAAAAACCAAAATAAAAGATCTAAATTAAACAACTCGCCTATTTCACAATTTCACTATAAAATCCAAAATGAAAGTTCAATGTTAAAAAGCTCATCGATTTCACTCAAAAACTCATAAAAATGTTCAAAGTTGAAAAACTCTTCAATTTCATTATAAAACCATGAAAAAAGTTCCAAAAGAAAAAACTCACCAATTTCACTATAAAGACCATTTCAATAGTTTCAAGTTAAGAATATCACTGATTTGACTATAAAGACCATAACAAAAGGTGAAAGTGAAAAAACTCACCAATTTCACTACAAAGATCATTACAGAACATCCAAGTCAAAAAATCACCAATTTCACAACAAAGACCATTACGAGAGTTCAGATTTTAAAAACTCACCAATTTCACTATAAACACCATTTACAAAAGTTTCAAGTTAAAAAGCTCACCAATTTCACTATAAAGACCATTACAAAAGTTCGAAGTCAAAAAACTCACCAATTTCACTATAAAAACCATAATAAAAGATCAAAATTAAAAACATATCAATTTCACTTTAAAAAGGATAACAAAACTTAAAAACTTAAAAACTCCTCAATTTCACTGTATAGACCATAATAAAAGTTCCAAGTGAAAAAAAAGTCACCAATTTCACTTAAAAGACCATAAAACAGTTCAAAGTGAAAAAACTCACCAATTTCATTCTATAAACAATAACAACAGTTCAAAGTTAAAAAACTCACCAATTTCAATATAAAAACCATAACAAAATTTCCAAGTCAAAAAATCAACAGTTTCACTATAAAAACCAAAATAAAAGATCTAAATTAAACAACTCGCCTATTTCACAATTTCACTATAAAATCCAAAATGAAAGTTCAATGTTAAAAAGCTCATCGATTTCACTCAAAAGCTCATAAAAATGTTTAAAGTTGAAAAACTCTTCAATTTCATTATAAAACCATGAAAAAAGTTCCAAAAGAAAAAACTCACCAATTTCACTATAAAGACCATTTCAATAGTTTCAAGTTAAGAATATCACTGATTTGACTATAAAGACCATAACAAAAGGTGAAAGTGAAAAAACTCACCAATTTCACTACAAAGATCATTACAGAACATCCAAGTCAAAAAATCACCAATTTCACAACAAAGACCATTACGAGAGTTCAGATTTTAAAAACTCACCAATTTCACTATAAAGACCATTTACAAAAGTTTCAAGTTAAAAAGCTCACCAATTTCACTATAAAGACCATTACAAAAGTTCGAAGTCAAAAAACTCACCAATTTCACTATAAAAACCATAATAAAAGATCAAAATTAAAAACATATCAATTTCACTTTAAAAAGGATAACAAAACTTAAAAACTAAAAAACTCCTCAATTTCACTGTATAGACCATAATAAAAGTTCCAAGTGAAAAAAAAGTCACCAATTTCACTTAAAAGACCATAAAACAGTTCAAAGTGAAAAAACTCACCAATTTCATTCTATAAACAATAACAACAGTTCAAAGTTAAAAAACTCACCAATTTCAATATAAAAACCATAACAAAATTTCCAAGTCAAAAAATCAATAATTTCACTATAAAAACCAAAATAAAAGATCTAAATTAAACAACTCGCCTATTTCACAATTTCACTATAAAATCCAAAATGAAAGTTCAATGTTAAAAAGCTCATCGATTTCACTCAAAAGCTCATAAAAATGTTTAAAGTTGAAAAACTCTTCAATTTCATTATAAAACCATGAAAAAAGTTCCAAAAGAAAAAACTCACCAATTTCACTATAAAGACCATTTCAATAGTTTCAAGTTAAGAATATCACTGATTTGACTATAAAGACCATAACAAAAGGTGAAAGTGAAAAAACTCACCAATTTCACTATAAAGACCATTACAGAACATCCAAGTCAAAAAATCACCAATTTCACAACAGAGACCATTACGAGAGTTCAGATTTTAAAAACTCACCAATTTCACTATAAAGACCATTTACAAAAGTTTCAAGTTAAAAAACTCACCAATTTCACTATAAAGACCATTACAAAAGTTCGAAGTCAAAAAACTCACCAATTTCACTATAAAACCATTATAAAAGATCAAAATTAAAAACATATCAATTTCACTCTAAAAAGGATAACAAAACTTAAAATCTAAAAAACTCCTCAATTTCACTGTATAGAATAAAAGTTCCAAGTGAAAAAAAAGTCACCAATTTCACTTAAAAGACCATAAAACAGTTCAAAGTGAAAAAAATCACCAATTTCATTCTATAAACAATAACAACAGTTCAAAGTTAAAAAACTCACCAATTTCAATATAAAAACCATAACAAAATTTCCAAGTCAAAAAATCAACAATTTCACTATAAAAACCAAAATAAAAGATCTAAATTAAACAACTCGCCTATTTCACAATTTCAATATAAAATCCAAAATGAAAGTTCAATGTTAAAAAGCTCATCGATTTCACTCAAAAGCTCATAAAAATGTTCAAAGTTGAAAAACTCTTCAATTTCATTATAAAACCATGAAAAAAGTTCCAAAAGAAAAAACTCACCAATTTCACTATAAAGACCATTTAAATAGTTTCAAGTTAAGAATATCACTGATTTGACTATAAAGACCATAACAAAAGGTGAAAGTGAAAAAACTCACCAATTTCACTACAAAGATCATTACAAAACATCCAAGTCAAAAAATCACCAATTTCACAACAAAGACCATTACGAGAGTTCAGATTTTAAAAACTCACCAATTTCACTATAAAGACCATATACAAAAGTTTCAAGTTAAAAAGCTCACCAATTTCACTATAAAGACCATTACAAAAGTTCGAAGTCAAAAAACTCACCAATTTCACTATAAAGACCATTACAAAAGTTCGAAGTCAAAAAGCTCACCAATTTCACTATAAAAACCATAATAAAAGATCAAAATTAAAAACATATCAATTTCACTCTAAAAAGGATAACAAAACTTAAAAACTAAAAAACTCCTCAATTTCACTGTATAGACCATAATAAAAGTTCCAAGTGAAAAAAAATTCACCAATTTCACTTAAAAGACCATAAAACAGTTCAAAGTGAAAAAACTCACCAATTTCATTCTATAAACAATAACAACAGTTCAAAGTTAAAAAAACTCACCAATTTCAATATAAAAACCATAACAAAATTTCCAAGTCAAAAAATCAACAATTTCACTATAAAAACCAAAATAAAAGATCTAAATTAAACAACTCGCCTATTTCACAATTTCACTATAAAATCCAAAATGAAAGTTCAATGTTAAAAAGCTCATCGATTTACTCAAAAACTCATAAAAATGTTCAAAGTTGAAAAACTCTTCAATTTCATTATAAAACCATGAAAAAAGTTCCAAAAGAAAAAACTCACCAATTTCACTATAAAGACCATTTCAATAGTTTCAAGTTAAGAATATCACTGATTTGACTATAAAGACCATAACAAAAGGTGAAAGTGAAAAAACTCACCAATTTCACTATAAAGACCATTACAGAACATCCAAGTCAAAAAATCACCAATTTCACAACAAAGACCATTACGAGAGTTCAGATTTTAAAAACTCACCAATTTCACTATAAAGACCATTTACAAAAGTTTCAAGTTAAAAAACTCACCAATTTCACTGTAAAGACCATTACAAAAGTTCGAAGTCAAAAAACTCACCAATTTCACTATAAAACCATTATAAAAGATCAAAATTAAAAACATATCAATTTCACTCTAAAAAGGATAACAAAACTTAAAATCTAAAAAACTCCTCAATTTCACTGTATAGAATAAAAGTTCCAAGTGAAAAAAAAGTCACCAATTTCACTTAAAAGACCATAAAACAGTTCAAAGTGAAAAAAATCACCAATTTCATTCTATAAACAATAACAACAGTTCAAAGTTAAAAAACTCACCAATTTCAATATAAAAACCATAACAAAATTTCCAAGTCAAAAAATCAACAATTTCACTATAAAAACCAAAATAAAAGATCTAAATTAAACAACATCGCCTATTTCACAATTTCACTATAAAATCCAAAATGAAAGTTCAATGTTAAAAAGCTCATCGATTTCACCCAAAAGCTCATAAAAATGTTTAAAGTTGAAAAACTCTTCAATTTCATTATAAAACCATGAAAAAAGTTCCAAAAGAAAAAACTCACCAATTTCACTATAAAGACCATTTAAATAGTTTCAAGTTATGAATATCACTGATTTGACTATAAAGACCATAACAAAAGGTGAAAGTGAAAAAACTCACCAATTTCACTACAAAGATCATTACAAAACATCCAAGTCAAAAAATCACCAATTTCACAACAAAGACCATTACGAGAGTTCAGATTTTAAAAACTCACCAATTTCACTATAAAGACCATATACAAAAGTTTCAAGTTAAAAAGCTCACCAATTTCACCATAAAGACCATTACAAAAGTTCGAAGTCAAAAAACTCACCAATTTCACTATAAAGACCATTACAAAAGTTCGAAGTCAAAAAGCTCACCAATTTCACTATAAAAACCATAATAAAAGATCAAAATTAAAAACATATCAATTTCACTCTAAAAAGGATAACAAAACTTAAAAACTAAAAAACTCCTCAATTTCACTGTATAGACCATAATAAAAGTTCCAAGTGAAAAAAAATTCACCAATTTCACTTAAAAGACCATAAAACAGTTCAAAGTGAAAAAACTCACCAATTTCATTCTATAAACAATAACAACAGTTCAAAGTTAAAAAAACTCACCAATTTCAATATAAAAACCATAACAAAATTTCCAAGTCAAAAAATCAACAATTTCACTATAAAAACCAAAATAAAAGATCTAAATTAAACAACTCGCCTATTTCACAATTTCACTATAAAATCCAAAATGAAAGTTCAATGTTAAAAAGCTCATCGATTTCACTCAAAAACTCATAAAAATGTTCAAAGTTGAAAAACTCTTCAATTTCATTATAAAACCATGAAAAAAGTTCCAAAAGAAAAAACTCACCAATTTCACTATAAAGACCATTTCAATAGTTTCAAGTTAAGAATATCACTGATTTGACTATAAAGACCATAACAAAAGGTGAAAGTGAAAAAACTCACCAATTTCACTATAAAGACCATTACAGAACATCCAAGTCAAAAAATCACCAATTTCACAACAGAGACCATTACGAGAGTTCAGATTTTAAAAACTCACCAATTTCACTATAAAGACCATTTACAAAAGTTTCAAGTTAAAAAGCTCACCAATTTCACTATAAAGACCATTACAAAAGTTCGAAGTCAAAAAACTCACCAATTTCACTATAAAAACCATAATAAAAGATCAAAATTAAAAACATATCAATTTCACTTTAAAAAGGATAACAAAACTTAAAAACTAAAAAACTCCTCAATTTCACTGTATAGACCATAATAAAAGTTCCAAGTGAAAAAAAAGTCACCAATTTCACTTAAAAGACCATAAAACAGTTCAAAGTGAAAAAACTCACCAATTTCATTCTATAAACAATAACAACAGTTCAAAGTTAAAAAACTCACCAATTTCAATATAAAAACCATAACAAAATTTCCAAGTCAAAAAATCAATAATTTCACTATAAAAACCAAAATAAAAGATCTAAATTAAACAACTCGCCTATTTCACAATTTCACTATAAAATCTAAAATGAAAGTTCAATGTTAAAAAGCTCATCGATTTCACTCAAAAGCTCATAAAAATGTTTAAAGTTGAAAAACTCTTCAATTTCATTATAAAACCATGAAAAAAGTTCCAAAAGAAAAAACTCACCAATTTCACTATAAAGACCATTTCAATAGTTTCAAGTTAAGAATATCACTGATTTGACTATAAAGACCATAACAAAAGGTGAAAGTGAAAAAACTCACCAATTTCACTATAAAGACCATTACAGAACATCCAAGTCAAAAAATCACCAATTTCACAACAGAGACCATTACGAGAGTTCAGATTTTAAAAACTCACCAATTTCACTATAAAGACCATTTACAAAAGTTTCAAGTTAAAAAACTCACCAATTTCACTATAAAGACCATTACAAAAGTTCGAAGTCAAAAAACTCACCAATTTCACTATAAAACCATTATAAAAGATCAAAATTAAAAACATATCAATTTCACTCTAAAAAGGATAACAAAACTTAAAATCTAAAAAACTCCTCAATTTCACTGTATAGAATAAAAGTTCCAAGTGAAAAAAAAGTCACCAATTTCACTTAAAAGACCATAAAACAGTTCAAAGTGAAAAAAATCACCAATTTCATTCTATAAACAATAACAACAGTTCAAAGTTAAAAAACTCACCAATTTCAATATAAAAACCATAACAAAATTTCCAAGTCAAAAAATCAACAATTTCACTATAAAAACCAAAATAAAAGATCTAAATTAAACAACTCGCATATTTCACAATTTCACTATAAAATCCAAAATGAAAGTTCAATGTTAAAAAGCTCATCGATTTCACTCAAAAGCTCATAAAAATGTTCAAAGTTGAAAACTCTTCAATTTCATTATAAAACCATGAAAAAAGTTCCAAAAGAAAAAACTCACCAATTTCACTATAAAGACCATTTAAATAGTTTCAAGTTAAGAATATCACTGATTTGACTATAAAGACCATAACAAAAGGTGAAAGTGAAAAAACTCACCAATTTCACTACAAAGATCATTACAAAACATCCAAGTCAAAAAATCACCAATTTCACAACAAAGACCATTACGAGAGTTCAGATTTTAAAAACTCACCAATTTCACTATAAAGACCATATACAAAAGTTTCAAGTTAAAAAGCTCACCAATTTCACTATAAAGACCATTACAAAAGTTCGAAGTCAAAAACTCACCAATTTCACTATAAAGACCATTACAAAAGTTCGAAGTCAAAAAGCTCACCAATTTCACTATAAAAACCATAATAAAAGATCAAAATTAAAAACATATCAATTTCACTCTAAAAAGGATAACAAAACTTAAAAACTAAAAAACTCCTCAATTTCACTGTATAGACCATAATAAAAGTTCCAAGTGAAAAAAAATTCACCAATTTCACTTAAAAGACCATAAAACAGTTCAAAGTGAAAAAACTCACCAATTTCATTCTATAAACAATAACAACAGTTCAAAGTTAAAAAAACTCACCAATTTCAATATAAAAACCATAACAAAATTTCCAAGTCAAAAAATCAACAATTTCACTATAAAAACCAAAATAAAAGATCTAAATTAAACAACTCGCCTATTTCACAATTTCACTATAAAATCCAAAATGAAAGTTCAATGTTAAAAAGCTCATCGATTTCACTCAAAAACTCATAAAAATGTTCAAAGTTGAAAAACTCTTCAATTTCATTATAAAACCATGAAAAAAGTTCCAAAAGAAAAAACTCACCAATTTCACTATAAAGACCATTTCAATAGTTTCAAGTTAAGAATATCACTGATTTGACTATAAAGACCATAACAAAAGGTGAAAGTGAAAAAACTCACCAATTTCACTATAAAGACCATTACAGAACATCCAAGTCAAAAAATCACCAATTTCACAACAGAGACCATTACGAGAGTTCAGATTTTAAAAACTCACCAATTTCACTATAAAGACCATTTACAAAAGTTTCAAGTTAAAAAACTCACCAATTTCACTATAAAGACCATTACAAAAGTTCGAAGTCAAAAAACTCACCAATTTCACTATAAAACCATTATAAAAGATCAAAATTAAAATAATATCAATTTCACTCTAAAAAGGATAACAAAACTTAAAATCTAAAAAACTCCTCAATTTCACTGTATAGAATAAAAGTTCCAAGTGAAAAAAAAGTCACCAATTTCACTTAAAAGACCATAAAACAGTTCAAAGTGAAAAAAATCACCAATTTCATTCTATAAACAATAACAACAGTTCAAAGTTAAAAAACTCACCAATTTCAATATAAAAACCATAACAAAATTTCCAAGTCAAAAAATCAACAATTTCACTATAAAAACCAAAATAAAAGATCTAAATTAAACAACATCGCCTATTTCACAATTTCACTATAAAATCCAAAATGAAAGTTCAATGTTAAAAAGCTCATCGATTTCACTCAAAAGCTCATAAAAATGTTCAAAGTTGAAAAACTCTTCAATTTCATTATAAAACCATGAAAAAAGTTCCAAAAGAAAAAACTCACCAATTTCACTATAAAGACCAATTAAATAGTTTCAAGTTAAGAATATCACTGATTTGACTATAAAGACCATAACAAAAGGTGAAAGTGAAAAAACTCACCAATTTCACTACAAAGATCATTACAAAACATCCAAGTCAAAAAATCACCAATTTCACAACAAAGACCATTACGAGAGTTTAGATTTTAAAAACTCACCAATTTCACTATAAAGACCATTTACAAAAGTTTCAAGTTAAAAAGCTCACCAATTTCACTATAAAGACCATTACAAAAGTTCGAAGTCAAAAAACTCACCAATTTCACTATAAAGACCATTACAAAAGCTCGAAGTCAAAAAGCTCACCAATTTCACTATAAAAACCATAATAAAAGATCAAAATTAAAAACATATCAATTTCACTATAAAAAGGATAACAAAACTTAAAAACTAAAAAACTCCTCAATTTCACTGTATAGACCATAATAAAAGTTCCAAGTGAAAAAAAATTCACCAATTTCACTTAAAAGACCATAAAACAGTTCAAAGTGAAAAAACTCACCAATTTCATTCTATAAACAATTACAACAGTTCAAAGTTAAAAAACTCACCAATTTCAATATAAAAACCATAACAAAATTTCCAAGTCAAAAAATCAACAATTTCACTATAAAAACCAAAATAAAAGATCTAAATTAAACAACTCGCCTATTTCACAATTTCACTATAAAATCCAAAATGAAAGTTCAATGTTAAAAAGCTCATCGATTTCACTCAAAAACTCATAAAAATGTTCAAAGTTGAAAAACTCTTCAATTTCATTATAAAACCATGAAAAAAGTTCCAAAAGAAAAAACTCACCAATTTCACTATAAAGACCATTTCAATAGTTTCAAGTTAAGAATATCACTGATTTGACTATAAAGACCATAACAAAAGGTGAAAGTGAAAAAACTCACCAATTTCACTACAAAGATCATTACAGAACATCCAAGTCAAAAAATCACCAATTTCACAACAAAGACCATTACGAGAGTTCAGATTTTAAAAACTCACCAATTTCACTATAAAGACCATTTACAAAAGTTTCAAGTTAAAAAGCTCACCAATTTCACTATAAAGACCATTACAAAAGTTCGAATTCAAAAAACTCACCAATTTCACTATAAAAACCATAATAAAAGATCAAAATTAAAAACATATCAATTTCACTCTAAAAAGGATAACAAAACTTAAAAACTAAAAAACTCCTCAATTTCAATGTATAGACCATAATAAAAGTTCCAAGTGAAAAAAAGTCACCAATTTCACTTAAAAGACCATAAAACAGTTCAAAGTGAAAAAACTCACCAATTTCATTCTATAAACAATAACAACAGTTCAAAGTTAAAAAACTCACCAATTTCAATATAAAAACCATAACAAAATTTCCAAGTAAAAAAATCAACAATTTCACTATAAAAACCAAAATAAAAGATCTAAATTAAACAACTCGCCTATTTCACAATTTCACTATAAAATCCAAAATGAAAGTTCAATGTTAAAAATCTCATCGATTTCACTCAAAAGCTCATAAAAATGTTCAAAGTTGAAAAACTCTTCAATTTCATTATAAAACCATGAAAAAAGTTCCAAAAGAAAAAACTCACCAATTTAACTATAAAGACCATTTCAATAGGTTCAAGTTAAGAATATCACTGATTTGACTATAAAGACCATAACAAAAGGTGAATGTGAAAAAACTCACCAATTTCACTACAAAGATCATTACAGAACATCCAAGTCAAAAAATCACCAATTTCACAACAAAGACCATTACGAGAGTTCAGATTTTAAAAACTCACCAATTTCACTATAAAGACCATTTACAAAAGTTTCAAGTTAAAAAGCTCACCAATTTCACTATAAAGACCATTACAAAAGTTCGAAGTCAAAAACTCACCAATTTCACTATAAAAACCATAATAAAAGATCAAAATTAAAAACATATCAATTTCACTCTAAAAAGGATAACAAAACTTAAAAACTTAAAAACTCCTCAATTTCAATGTATAGACCATAATAAAAGTTCCAAGTGAAAAAAAAGTCACCAATTTCACTTAAAAGACCATAAAACAGTTCAAAGTGAAAAAACTCACCAATTTCATTCTATAAACAATAACAACTGTTCAAAGTTAAAAAACTCACCAATTTCAATATAAAAACCACAACAAAATTTTGAAGTCAAAAAATCAACAATTTCACTATAAAAACCAAAATAAAAGATCTAAATTAAACAACTCGCCTATTTCACAATTTCACTATAAAATCCAAAATGAAAGTTCAATGTTAAAAAGCTCATCGATTTCACTCAAAAACTCATAAAAATGTTCAAAGTTGAAAAAACTCTTCAATTTCATTATAAAACCATGAAAAAAGTTCCAAAAGAAAAAACTCACCAATTTCACTATAAAGACCATTTCAATAGTTTCAAGTTAAGAATATCACTGATTTGACTATAAAGACCATAACAAAAGGTGAAAGTGAAAAAACTCACCAATTTCACTACAAAGATCATTACAGAACATCCAAGTCAAAAAATCACCAATTTCACAACAAAGACCATTACGAGAGTTCAGATTTTAAAAACTCACCAATTTCACTATAAAGACCATTTACAAAAGTTTCAAGTTAAAAAGCTCACCAATTTCACTATAAAGACCATTACAAAAGTTCGAAGTCAAAAAACTCACCAATTTCACTATAAAAACCATAATAAAAGATCAAAATTAAAAACATATCAATTTCACTTTAAAAAGGATAACAAAACTTAAAAACTAAAAAACTCCTCAATTTCACTGTATAGACCATAATAAAAGTTCCAAGTGAAAAAAAAGTCACCAATTTCACTTAAAAGACCATAAAACAGTTCAAAGTGAAAAAACTCACCAATTTCATTCTATAAACAATAACAACAGTTCAAAGTTAAAAAACTCACCAATTTCAATATAAAAACCATAACAAAATTTCCAAGTCAAAAAATCAATAATTTCACTATAAAAACCAAAATAAAAGATCTAAATTAAACAACTCGCCTATTTCACAATTTCACTATAAAATCCAAAATGAAAGTTCAATGTTAAAAAGCTCATCGATTTCACTCAAAAGCTCATAAAAATGTTTAAAGTTGAAAAACTCTTCAATTTCATTATAAAACCATGAAAAAAGTTCCAAAAGAAAAAACTCACCAATTTCACTATAAAGACCATTTCAATAGTTTCAAGTTAAGAATATCACTGATTTGACTATAAAGACCATAACAAAAGGTGAAAGTGAAAAAACTCACCAATTTCACTATAAAGACCATTACAGAACATCCAAGTCAAAAAATCACCAATTTCACAACAGAGACCATTACGAGAGTTCAGATTTTAAAAACTCACCAATTTCACTATAAAGACCATTTACAAAAGTTTCAAGTTAAAAAACTCACCAATTTCACTATAAAGACCATTACAAAAGTTCGAAGTCAAAAAACTCACCAATTTCACTATAAAACCATTATAAAAGATCAAAATTAAAAACATATCAATTTCACTCTAAAAAGGATAACAAAACTTAAAATCTAAAAAACTCCTCAATTTCACTGTATAGAATAAAAGTTCCAAGTGAAAAAAAAGTCACCAATTTCACTTAAAAGACCATAAAACAGTTCAAAGTGAAAAAAATCACCAATTTCATTCTATAAACAATAACAACAGTTCAAAGTTAAAAAACTCACCAATTTCAATATAAAAACCATAACAAAATTTCCAAGTCAAAAAATCAACAATTTCACTATAAAAACCAAAATAAAAGATCTAAATTAAACAACTCGCCTATTTCACAATTTCACTATAAAATCCAAAATGAAAGTTCAATGTTAAAAAGCTCATCGATTTCACTCAAAAGCTCATAAAAATGTTCAAAGTTGAAAAACTCTTCAATTTCATTATAAAACCATGAAAAAAGTTCCAAAAGAAAAAACTCACCAATTTCACTATAAAGACCATTTAAATAGTTTCAAGTTAAGAATATCACTGATTTGACTATAAAGACCATAACAAAAGGTGAAAGTGAAAAAACTCACCAATTTCACTACAAAGATCATTACAAAACATCCAAGTCAAAAAATCACCAATTTCACAACAAAGACCATTACGAGAGTTTAGATTTTAAAAACTCACCAATTTCACTATAAAGACCATATACAAAAGTTTCAAGTTAAAAAGCTCACCAATTTCACTATAAAGACCATTACAAAAGTTCGAAGTCAAAAAACTCACCAATTTCACTATAAAGACCATTACAAAAGTTCGAAGTCAAAAAGCTCACCAATTTCACTATAAAAACCATAATAAAAGATCAAAATTAAAAACATATCAATTTCACTCTAAAAAGGATAACAAAACTTAAAAACTAAAAAACTCCTCAATTTCACTGTATAGACCATAATAAAAGTTCCAAGTGAAAAAAAATTCACCAATTTCACTTAAAAGACCATAAAACAGTTCAAAGTGAAAAAACTCACCAATTTCATTCTATAAACAATAACAACAGTTCAAAGTTAAAAAAACTCACCAATTTCAATATAAAAACCATAACAAAATTTCCAAGTCAAAAAATCAACAATTTCACTATAAAAACCAAAATAAAAGATCTAAATTAAACAACTCGCCTATTTCACAATTTCACTATAAAATCCAAAATGAAAGTTCAATGTTAAAAAGCTCATCGATTTCACTCAAAAAACTCATAAAAATGTTCAAAGTTGAAAAACTCTTCAATTTCATTATAAAACCATGAAAAAAGTTCCAAAAGAAAAAACTCACCAATTTCACTATAAAGACCATTTCAATAGTTTCAAGTTAAGAATATCACTGATTTGACTATAAAGACCATAACAAAAGGTGAAAGTGAAAAAACTCACCAATTTCACTATAAAGACCATTACAGAACATCCAAGTCAAAAAATCACCAATTTCACAACAGAGACCATTACGAGAGTTCAGATTTTAAAAACTCACCAATTTCACTATAAAGACCATTTACAAAAGTTTCAAGTTAAAAAACTCACCAATTTCACTATAAAGACCATTACAAAAGTTCGAAGTCAAAAAACTCACCAATTTCACTATAAAACCATTATAAAAGATCAAAATTAAAATAATATCAATTTCACTCTAAAAAGGATAACAAAACTTAAAATCTAAAAAACTCCTCAATTTCACTGTATAGAATAAAAGTTCCAAGTGAAAAAAAAGTCACCAATTTCACTTAAAAGACCATAAAACAGTTCAAAGTGAAAAAAATCACCAATTTCATTCTATAAACAATAACAACAGTTCAAAGTTAAAAAACTCACCAATTTCAATATAAAAACCATAACAAAATTTCCAAGTCAAAAAATCAACAATTTCACTATAAAAACCAAAATAAAAGATCTAAATTAAACAACATCGCCTATTTCACAATTTCACTATAAAATCCAAAATGAAAGTTCAATGTTAAAAAGCTCATCGATTTCACTCAAAAGCTCATAAAAATGTTCAAAGTTGAAAAACTCTTCAATTTCATTATAAAACCATGAAAAAAGTTCCAAAAGAAAAAACTCACCAATTTCACTATAAAGACCATTTAAATAGTTTCAAGTTAAGAATATCACTGATTTGACTATAAAGACCACAACAAAAGGTGAAAATGAAAAAACTCACCAATTTCACTACAAAGATCATTACAGAACATCCAAGTCAAAAAATCACCAATTTCACAACAAAGACCATTACGAGAGTTCAGATTTTAAAAACTCACCAATTTCACTATAAAGACCATTTACAAAAGTTTCAAGTTAAAAAGCTCACCAATTTCACTATAAAGACCATTACAAAAGTTCGAAGTCAAAAAACTCACCAATTTCACTATAAAGACCATTACAAAAGATCAAAATTAAAAACATATCAATTTCACTTTAAAAAGGATAACAAAACTTAAAAACTTAAAAACTCCTCAATTTCACTGTATAGACCATAATAAAAGTTCCAAGTGAAAAAAAAGTCACCAATTTCACTTAAAAGACCATAAAACAGTTCAAAGTGAAAAAACTCACCAATTTCATTCTATAAACAATAACAACAGTTCAAAGTTAAAAAACTCACCAATTTCAATATAAAAACCATAACAAAATTTCCAAGTCAAAAAATCAATAATTTCACTATAAAAACCAAAATAAAAGATCTAAATTAAACAACTCGCCTATTTCACAATTTCACTATAAAATCCAAAATGAAAGTTCAATGTTAAAAAGCTCATCGATTTCACTCAAAAGCTCATAAAAATGTTTAAAGTTGAAAAACTCTTCAATTTCATTATAAAACCATGAAAAAAGTTCCAAAAGAAAAAACTCACCAATTTCACTATAAAGACCATTTCAATAGTTTCAAGTTAAGAATATCACTGATTTGACTATAAAGACCATAACAAAAGGTGAAAGTGAAAAAACTCACCAATTTCACTACAAAGATCATTACAGAACATCCAAGTCAAAAAATCACCAATTTCACAACAAAGACCATTACGAGAGTTCAGATTTTAAAAACTCACCAATTTCACTATAAAGACCATTTACAAAAGTTTCAAGTTAAAAAGCTCACCAATTTCACTATAAAGACCATTACAAAAGTTCGAAGTCAAAAAACTCACCAATTTCACTATAAAAACCATAATAAAAGATCAAAATTAAAAACATATCAATTTCACTCTAAAAAGGATAACAAAACTTAAAAACTAAAAAACTCCTCAATTTCACTGTATAGACCATAATAAAAGTTCCAAGTGAAAAAAAAAGTCACCAATTTCACTTAAAAGACCATAAAACAGTTCAAAGTGAAAAAACTCACCAATTTCATTCTATAAACAATAGCAACAGTTCAAAGTTAAAAAACTCACCAATTTCAATATAAAAACCATAACAAAATTTCCAAGTCAAAAAATCAACAATTTCACTATAAAAACCAAAATAAAAGATCTAAATTAAACAGCTCGCCGATTTCACAATTTCACTATAAAATCCAAAATGTAAGTTCAATGTTAAAAAGCTCATCGATTTCACTCAAAAGCTCATAAAAATGTTCAAAGTTGAAAAACTCTTCAATTTCATTATAAAACCATGAAAAAAGTTCCAAAAGAAAAAACTCACCAATTTCACTATAAAGACCATTTCAATAGTTTCAAGTTAAGAATATCACTGATTTGACTATAAAGACCACAACAAAAGGTGAAAGTGAAAAAACTCACCAATTTCACTACAAAGATCATTACAGAACATCCAAGTCAAAAAATCACCAATTTCACAACAAACACCATTACGAGAGTTCAGATTTTAAAAACTCACCAATTTCACTATAAAGACCATTTACAAAAGTTTCAAGTTAAAAAGCTCACCAATTTCACTATAAAGACCATTACAAAAGTTCGAAGTCAAAAAACTCACCAATTTCACTATAAAAACCATAATAAAAGATCAAAATTAAAAACATATCAATTTCACTCTAAAAAGGATAACAAAACTTAAAAACTAAAAAACTCCTCAATTTCACTGTATAGACCATAATAAAAGTTCCAAGTGAAAAAAAAGTCACCAATTTCACTTAAAAGACCATAAAACAGTTCAAAGTGAAAAAACTCACCAATTTCATTCTATAAACAATAACAACTGTTCAAAGTTAAAAAACTCACCAATTTCAATATAAAAACCACAACAAAATTTCGAAGTCAAAAAATCAACAATTTCACTATAAAAACCAAAATAAAAGATCTAAATTAAACAACTCGCCTATTTCACAATTTCACTATAAAATCCAAAATGAAAGTTCAATGTTAAAAAGCTCATCGATTTCACTCAAAAACTCATAAAAATGTTCAAAGTTGAAAAACTCTTCAATTTCATTATAAAACCATGAAAAAAGTTCCAAAAGAAAAAACTCACCAATTTCACTATAAAGACCATTTCAATAGTTTCAAGTTAAGAATATCACTGATTTGACTATAAAGACCATAACAAAAGGTGAAAGTGAAAAAACTCACCAATTTCACTACAAAGATCATTACAGAACATCCAAGTCAAAAAATCACCAATTTCACAACAAAGACCATTACGAGAGTTCAGATTTTAAAAACTCACCAATTTCACTATAAAGACCATTTACAAAAGTTTCAAGTTAAAAAGCTCACCAATTTCACTATAAAGACCATTACAAAAGTTCGAATTCAAAAAACTCACCAATTTCACTATAAAAACCATAATAAAAGATCAAAATTAAAAACATATCAATTTCACTCTAAAAAGGATAACAAAACTTAAAAACTAAAAAACTCCTCAATTTCAATGTATAGACCATAATAAAAGTTCCAAGTGAAAAAAAGTCACCAATTTCACTTAAAAGACCATAAAACAGTTCAAAGTGAAAAAACTCACCAATTTCATTCTATAAACAATAACAACTGTTCAAAGTTAAAAAACTCACCAATTTCAATATAAAAACCACAACAAAATTTCGAAGTCAAAAAATCAACAATTTCACTATAAAAACCAAAATAAAAGATCTAAATTAAACAGCTCGCCTATTTCACAATTTCACTATAAAATCCAAAATGTAAGTTCAATGTTAAAAAGCTCATCGATTTCACTCAAAAGCTCATAAAAATGTTCAAAGTTGAAAAGCTCTTCAATTTCATTATAAAACCATGAAAAATGTTCCAAAAGAAAAAACTCACCAATTTCACTATAAAGACCATTTCAATAGTTTCAAGTTAAGAATATCACTGATTTGACTATAAAGACCATAACAAAAGGTGAAAGTGAAAAAACTCACCAATTTCACTACAAAGATCATTACAGAACATCCAAGTCAAAAAATCACCAATTTCACAACAAACACCATTACGAGAGTTCAGATTTTAAAAACTCACCAATTTCACTATAAAGACCATTTACAAAAGTTTCAAGTTAAAGAGCTCACCAATTTCACTATAAAGACCATTACAAAAGTTCGAAGTCAAAAAACTCACCAATTTCACTATAAAAACCATAATAAAAGATCAAAATTAAAAACATATCAATTTCACTCTAAAAAGGATAACAAAACTTAAAAACTTAAAAACTCCTCAATTTCAATGTATAGACCATAATAAAAGTTCCAAGTGAAAAAAAAGTCACCAATTTCACTTAAAAGACCATAAAGCAGTTCAAAGTGAAAAAACTCACCAATTTCATTCTATAAACAATAACAACTGTTCAAAGTTAAAAAACTCACCAATTTCAATATAAAAACCACAACAAAATTTCGAAGTCAAAAAATCAACAATTTCACTATAAAAACCAAAATAAAAGATCTAAATTAAACAACTCGCCTATTTCACAATTTCACTATAAAATCCAAAATGAAAGTTCAATGTTAAAAAGCTCATCGATTTCACTCAAAAACTCATAAAAATGTTCAAAGTTGAAAAACTCTTCAATTTCATTATAAAACCATGAAAAAAGTTCCAAAAGAAAAAACTCACCAATTTCACTATAAAGACCATTTCAATAGTTTCAAGTTAAGAATATCACTGATTTGACTATAAAGACCATAACAAAAGGTGAAAGTGAAAAAACTCACCAATTTCACTACAAAGATCATTACAGAACATCCAAGTCAAAAAATCACCAATTTCACAACAAACACCATTACGAGAGTTCAGATTTTAAAAACTCACCAATTTCACTATAAAGACCATTTACAAAAGTTTCAAGTTAAAAAGCTCACCAATTTCACTATAAAGACCATTACAAAAGTTCGAAGTCAAAAAACTCACCAATTTCACTATAAAAACCATAATAAAAGATCAAAATTAAAAACATATCAATTTCACTCTAAAAAGGATAACACAACTTAAAAACTTAAAAACTCCTCAATTTCACTGTATAGACCATAATAAAAGTTCCAAGTGAAAAAAAAGTCACCAATTTCACTTAAAAGACCATAAAACAGTTCAAAGTGAAAAAACTCACCAATTTCATTCTATAAACAATAACAACAGTTCAAAGTTAAAAAACTCACCAATTTCAATATAAAAACCATAACAAAATTTCCAAGTCAAAAAATCAACAATTTCACTATAAAAACCAAAATAAAAGATCTAAATTAAACAGCTCGCCTATTTCACAATTTCACTATAAAATCCAAAATGTAAGTTCAATGTTAAAAAGCTCATCGATTTCACTCAAAAGCTCATAAAAATGTTCAAAGTTGAAAAACTCTTCAATTTCATTATAAAACCATGAAAAAAGTTCCAAAAGAAAAAACTCACCAATTTCACTATAAAGACCATTTCAATAGTTTCAAGTTAAGAATATCACTGATTTGACTATAAAGACCATAACAAAAGGTGAAAGTGAAAAAACTCACCAATTTCACTACAAAGATCATTACTGAACATCCAAGTCAAAAAATCACCAATTTCACAACAAAGACCATTACGAGAGTTCAGATTTTAAAAACTCACCAATTTCACTATAAAGACCATTTACAAAAGTTTCAAGTTAAAGAGCTCACCAATTTCACTATAAAGACCATTACAAAAGTTCGAAGTCAAAAAACTCACCAATTTCACTATAAAAACCATAATAAAAGATCAAAATTAAAAACATATCAATTTCACTCTAAAAAGGATAACAAAACTTAAAAACTAAAAAACTCCTCAATTTCACTGTATAGACCATAATAAAAGTTCCAAGTGAAAAAAAAGTCACCAATTTCACTTAAAAGACCATAAAACAGTTCAAAGTGAAAAAACTCACCAATTTCATTCTATAAACAATAACAACAGTTCAAAGTTAAAAAACTCACCAATTTCAATATAAAAACCATAACAAAATTTCCAAGTCAAAAAATCAACAATTTCACTATAAAAACCAAAATAAAAGATCTAAATTAAACAACTCGCCTATTTCACAATTTCACTATAAAATCCAAAATGAAAGTTCAATGTTAAAAAGCTCATCGATTTCACTCAAAAGCTCATAAAAATGTTTAAAGTTGAAAAACTCTTCAATTTCATTATAAAACCATGAAAAAAGTTCCAAAAGAAAAAACTCACCAATTTAACTATAAAGACCATTTAAATAGTTTCAAGTTAAGAATATCATTGATTTGACTATAAAGACCATAACAAAAGGTGAAAGTGAAAAAACTCACCAATTTCACTACAAAGATCATTACAGAACATCCAAGTCAAAAAATCACCAATTTCACAACAAAGACCATTACGAGAGTTCAGATTTTAAAAACTCACCAATTTCACTATAAAGACCATTTACAAAAGTTTCAAGTTAAAAAGCTCACCAATTTCACTATAAAGACCATTACAAAAGTTCGAAGTCAAAAAACTCACCAATTTCACTATAAAAACCATAATAAAAGATCAAAATTAAAAACATATCAATTTCACTCTAAAAAGGATAACAAAACTTAAAAACTAAAAAACTCCTCAATTTCACTGTATAGACCATAATAAAAGTTCCAAGTGAAAAAAAAAGTCACCAATTTCACTTAAAAGACCATAAAACAGTTCAAAGTGAAAAAACTCACCAATTTCATTCTATAAACAATAACAACAGTTCAAAGTTAAAAAACTCACCAATTTCAATATAAAAACCATAACAAAATTTCCAAGTCAAAAAATCAACAATTTCACTATAAAAACCAAAATAAAAGATCTAAATTAAACAGCTCGCCTATTTCACAATTTCACTATAAAATCCAAAATGTATGTTCAATGTTAAAAAGCTCATCGATTTCACTCAAAAGCTCATAAAAATGTTCAAAGTTGAAAAACTCTTCAATTTCATTATAAAACCAAGAAAAAAGTTCCAAAAGAAAAAACTCACCAATTTCACTATAAAGACCATTTCAATAGTTTCAAGTTAAGAATATCACTGATTTGACTATAAAGACCACAACAAAAGGTGAAAGTGAAAAAACTCACCAATTTCACTACAAAGATCATTACAGAACATCCAAGTCAAAAAATCACCAATTTCACAACAAACACCATTACGAGAGTTCAGATTTTAAAAACTCACCAATTTCACTATAAAGACCATTTACAAAAGTTTCAAGTTAAAAAGCTCACCAATTTCACTATAAAGACCATTACAAAAGTTCGAAGTCAAAAAACTCACCAATTTCACTATAAAAACCATAATAAAAGATCAAAATTAAAAACATATCAATTTCACTCTAAAAAGGATAACACAACTTAAAAACTTAAAAACTCCTCAATTTCACTGTATAGACCATAATAAAAGTTCCAAGTGAAAAAAAAGTCACCAATTTCACTTAAAAGACCATAAAACAGTTCAAAGTGAAAAAACTCACCAATTTCATTCTATAAACAATAACAACAGTTCAAAGTTAAAAAACTCACCAATTTCAATATAAAAACCATAACAAAATTTCCAAGTCAAAAAATCAACAATTTCACTATAAAAACCAAAATAAAAGATCTAAATTAAACAGCTCGCCTATTTCACAATTTCACTATAAAATCCAAAATGTAAGTTCAATGTTAAAAAGCTCATCGATTTCACTCAAAAGCTCATAAAAATGTTCAAAGTTGAAAAACTCTTCAATTTCATTATAAAACCATGAAAAAAGTTCCAAAAGAAAAAACTCACCAATTTCACTATAAAGACCATTTCAATAGTTTCAAGTTAAGAATATCACTGATTTGACTATAAAGACCATAACAAAAGGTGAAAGTGAAAAAACTCACCAATTTCACTACAAAGATCATTACTGAACATCCAAGTCAAAAAATCACCAATTTCACAACAAAGACCATTACGAGAGTTCAGATTTTAAAAACTCACCAATTTCACTATAAAGACCATTTACAAAAGTTTCAAGTTAAAGAGCTCACCAATTTCACTATAAAGACCATTACAAAAGTTCGAAGTCAAAAAACTCACCAATTTCACTATAAAAACCATAATAAAAGATCAAAATTAAAAACATATCAATTTCACTCTAAAAAGGATAACAAAACTTAAAAACTAAAAAACTCCTCAATTTCACTGTATAGACCATAATAAAAGTTCCAAGTGAAAAAAAAGTCACCAATTTCACTTAAAAGACCATAAAACAGTTCAAAGTGAAAAAACTCACCAATTTCATTCTATAAACAATAACAACAGTTCAAAGTTAAAAAACTCACCAATTTCAATATAAAAACCATAACAAAATTTCCAAGTCAAAAAATCAACAATTTCACTATAAAAACCAAAATAAAAGATCTAAATTAAACAACTCGCCTATTTCACAATTTCACTATAAAATCCAAAATGAAAGTTCAATGTTAAAAAGCTCATCGATTTCACTCAAAAGCTCATAAAAATGTTTAAAGTTGAAAAACTCTTCAATTTCATTATAAAACCATGAAAAAAGTTCCAAAAGAAAAAACTCACCAATTTAACTATAAAGACCATTTAAATAGTTTCAAGTTAAGAATATCATTGATTTGACTATAAAGACCATAACAAAAGGTGAAAGTGAAAAAACTCACCAATTTCACTACAAAGATCATTACAGAACATCCAAGTCAAAAAATCACCAATTTCACAACAAAGACCATTACGAGAGTTCAGATTTTAAAAACTCACCAATTTCACTATAAAGACCATTTACAAAAGTTTCAAGTTAAAAAGCTCACCAATTTCACTATAAAGACCATTACAAAAGTTCGAAGTCAAAAAACTCACCAATTTCACTATAAAAACCATAATAAAAGATCAAAATTAAAAACATATCAATTTCACTCTAAAAAGGATAACAAAACTTAAAAACTAAAAAACTCCTCAATTTCACTGTATAGACCATAATAAAAGTTCCAAGTGAAAAAAAAAGTCACCAATTTCACTTAAAAGACCATAAAACAGTTCAAAGTGAAAAAACTCACCAATTTCATTCTATAAACAATAACAACAGTTCAAAGTTAAAAAACTCACCAATTTCAATATAAAAACCATAACAAAATTTCCAAGTCAAAAAATCAACAATTTCACTATAAAAACCAAAATAAAAGATCTAAATTAAACAGCTCGCCTATTTCACAATTTCACTATAAAATCCAAAATGTATGTTCAATGTTAAAAAGCTCATCGATTTCACTCAAAAGCTCATAAAAATGTTCAAAGTTGAAAAACTCTTCAATTTCATTATAAAACCAAGAAAAAAGTTCCAAAAGAAAAAACTCACCAATTTCACTATAAAGACCATTTCAATAGTTTCAAGTTAAGAATATCACTGATTTGACTATAAAGACCACAACAAAAGGTGAAAGTGAAAAAACTCACCAATTTCACTACAAAGATCATTACAGAACATCCAAGTCAAAAAATCACCAATTTCACAACAAACACCATTACGAGAGTTCAGATTTTAAAAACTCACCAATTTCACTATAAAGACCATTTACAAAAGTTTCAAGTTAAAAAGCTCACCAATTTCACTATAAAGACCATTACAAAAGTTCGAAGTCAAAAAACTCACCAATTTCACTATAAAAACCATAATAAAAGATCAAAATTAAAAACATATCAATTTCACTCTAAAAAGGATAACAAAACTTAAAAACTAAAAAACTCCTCAATTTCACTGTATAGACCATAATAAAAGTTCCAAGTGAAAAAAAAGTCACCAATTTCACTTAAAAGACCATAAAACAGTTCAAAGTGAAAAAACTCACCAATTTCATTCTATAAACAATAACAACAGTTCAAAGTTAAAAAACTCACCAATTTCAATATAAAAACCACAACAAAATTTCGAAGTCAAAAAATCAACAATTTCACTATAAAAACCAAAATAAAAGATCTAAATTAAACAACTCGCCTATTTCACAATTTCACTATAAAATCCAAAATGAAAGTTCAATGTTAAAAAGCTCATCGATTTCACTCAAAAACTCATAAAAATGTTCAAAGTTGAAAAACTCTTCAATTTCATTATAAAACCATGAAAAAAGTTCCAAAAGAAAAAACTCACCAATTTCACTATAAAGACCATTTCAATAGTTTCAAGTTAAGAATATCACTGATTTGACTATAAAGACCATAACAAAAGGTGAAAGTGAAAAAACTCACCAATTTCACTACAAAGATCATTACAGAACATCCAAGTCAAAAAATCACCAATTTCACAACAAAGACCATTACGAGAGTTCAGATTTTAAAAACTCACCAATTTCACTATAAAGACCATTTACAAAAGTTTCAAGCTAAAAAGCTCACCAATTTCACTATAAAGACCATTACAAAAGTTCGAAGTCAAAAAACTCACCAATTTCACTATAAAAACCATAATAAAAGATCAAAATTAAAAACATATCAATTTCACTCTAAAAAGGATAACAAAACTTAAAAACTAAAAAACTCCTCAATTTCACTGTATAGACCATAATAAAAGTTCCAAGTGAAAAAAAAGCCACCAATTTCACTTAAAAGACCATAAAACAGTTCAAAGTGAAAAAACTCACCAATTTCATTCTATAAACAATAACAACAGTTCAAAGTTAAAAAACTCACCAATTTCAATATAAAAACCATAACAAAATTTCCAAGTCAAAAAATCAACAATGTCACTATAAAAACCAAAATAAAAGATCTAAATTAAACAACTCGCCTATTTCACAATTTCACTATAAAATCCAAAATGAAAGTTCAATGTTAAAAAGCTCATCGATTTCACTCAAAAGCTCATAAAAATGTTCAAAGTTGAAAAACTCTTCAATTTCATTATAAAACCATGAAAAAAGTTCCAAAAGAAAAAACTCACCAATTTAACTATAAAGACCATTTCAATAGTTTCAAGTTAAGAATATCACTGATTTGAGTATAAAGACCATAACAAAAGGTGAAAGTGAAAAAACTCACCAATTTCACTACAAAGATCATTACAGAACATCCAAGTCAAAAAATCACCAATTTCACAACAAAGACCATTACGAGAGTTCAGATTTTATAAACTCACCAATTTCACTATAAAGACCATTTACAAAAGTTTCAAGTTAAAGAGCTCACCAATTTCTCTATAAAGACCATTACAAAAGTTCGAAGTCAAAAAACTCACCAATTTCACTATAAAAACCATAATAAAAGATCAAAATTAAAAACATATCAATTTCACTCTAAAAAGGATAACAAAACTTAAAAACTAAAAAACTCCTCAATTTCAATGTATAGACCATAATAAAAGTTCCAAGTGAAAAAAAAGTCACCAATTTCACTTAAAAGACCATAAAACAGTTCAAAGTGAAAAAACTCACCAATTTCATTCTATAAACAATAACAACAGTTCAAAGTTAAAAAACTCACCAATTTCAATATAAAAACCATAACAAAATTTCCAAGTCAAAAAATCAACAATTTCACTATAAAAACCAAAATAAAAGATCTAAATTAAACAGCTCGCCTATTTCACAATTTCACTATAAAATCCAAAATGTAAGTTCAATGTTAAAAAGCTCATCGATTTCACTCAAAAGCTCATAAAAATGTTCAAAGTTGAAAAACTCTTCAATTTCATTATAAAACCATGAAAAAAGTTCCAAAAGAAAAAACTCACCAATTTCACTATAAAGACCATTTCAATAGTTTCAAGTTAAGAATATCACTGATTTGACTATAAAGACCATAACAAAAGGTGAAAGTGAAAAAACTCACCAATTTCACTACAAAGATCATTACTGAACATCCAAGTCAAAAAATCACCAATTTCACAACAAAGACCATTACGAGAGTTCAGATTTTAAAAACTCACCAATTTCACTATAAAGACCATTTACAAAAGTTTCAAGTTAAAAAACTCACCAATTTCACTATAAAGACCATTACAAAAGTTCGAAGTCAAAAAACTCACCAATTTCACTATAAAAACCATAATAAAAGATCAAAATTAAAAACATATCAATTTCACTCTAAAAAGGATAACAAAACTTAAAAACTAAAAAACTCCTCAATTTCACTGTATAGACCATAATAAAAGTTCCAAGTGAAAAAAAAGTCACCAATTTCACTTAAAAGACCATAAAACAGTTCAAAGTGAAAAAACTCACCAATTTCATTCTATAAACAATAACAACAGTTCAAAGTTAAAAAACTCACCAATTTCAATATAAAAACCATAACAAAATTTCCAAGTCAAAAAATCAACAATTTCACTATAAAAACCAAAATAAAAGATCTAAATTAAACAACTCGCCTATTTCACAATTTCACTATAAAATCCAAAATGAAAGTTCAATGTTAAAAAGCTCATCGATTTCACTCAAAAGCTCATAAAAATGTTTAAAGTTGAAAAACTCTTCAATTTCATTATAAAACCATGAAAAAAGTTCCAAAAGAAAAAACTCACCAATTTAACTATAAAGACCATTTAAATAGTTTCAAGTTAAGAATATCATTGATTTGACTATAAAGACCATAACAAAAGGTGAAAGTGAAAAAACTCACCAATTTCACTACAAAGATCATTACAGAACATCCAAGTCAAAAAATCACCAATTTCACAACAAAGACCATTACGAGAGTTCAGATTTTAAAAACTCACCAATTTCACTATAAAGACCATTTACAAAAGTTTCAAGTTAAAAAGCTCACCAATTTCACTATAAAGACCATTACAAAAGTTCGAAGTCAAAAACTCACCAATTTCACTATAAAAACCATAATAAAAGATCAAAATTAAAAACATATCAATTTCACTCTAAAAAGGATAACAAAACTTAAAAACTAAAAAACTCCTCAATTTCACTGTATAGACCATAATAAAAGTTCCAAGTGAAAAAAAAAGTCACCAATTTCACTTAAAAGACCATAAAACAGTTCAAAGTGAAAAAACTCACCAATTTCATTCTATAAACAATAACAACAGTTCAAAGTTAAAAAACTCACCAATTTCAATATAAAAACCATAACAAAATTTCCAAGTCAAAAAATCAACAATTTCACTATAAAAACCAAAATAAAAGATCTAAATTAAACAGCTCGCCTATTTCACAATTTCACTATAAAATCCAAAATGTATGTTCAATGTTAAAAAGCTCATCGATTTCACTCAAAAGCTCATAAAAATGTTCAAAGTTGAAAAACTCTTCAATTTCATTATAAAACCAAGAAAAAAGTTCCAAAAGAAAAAACTCACCAATTTCACTATAAAGACCATTTCAATAGTTTCAAGTTAAGAATATCACTGATTTGACTATAAAGACCACAACAAAAGGTGAAAGTGAAAAAACTCACCAATTTCACTACAAAGATCATTACAGAACATCCAAGTCAAAAAATCACCAATTTCACAACAAAGACCATTACGAGAGTTCAGATTTTATAAACTCACCAATTTCACTATAAAGACCATTTACAAAAGTTTCAAGTTAAAGAGCTCACCAATTTCTCTATAAAGACCATTACAAAAGTTCGAAGTCAAAAAACTCACCAATTTCACTATAAAAACCATAATAAAAGATCAAAATTAAAAACATATCAATTTCACTCTAAAAAGGATAACAAAACTTAAAAACTAAAAAACTCCTCAATTTCAATGTATAGACCATAATAAAAGTTCCAAGTGAAAAAAAAGTCACCAATTTCACTTAAAAGACCATAAAACAGTTCAAAGTGAAAAAACTCACCAATTTCATTCTATAAACAATAACAACAGTTCAAAGTTAAAAAACTCACCAATTTCAATATAAAAACCATAACAAAATTTCCAAGTCAAAAAATCAACAATTTCACTATAAAAACCAAAATAAAAGATCTAAATTAAACAGCTCGCCTATTTCACAATTTCACTATAAAATCCAAAATGTAAGTTCAATGTTAAAAAGCTCATCGATTTCACTCAAAAGCTCATAAAAATGTTCAAAGTTGAAAAACTCTTCAATTTCATTATAAAACCATGAAAAAAGTTCCAAAAGAAAAAACTCACCAATTTCACTATAAAGACCATTTCAATAGTTTCAAGTTAAGAATATCACTGATTTGACTATAAAGACCATAACAAAAGGTGAAAGTGAAAAAACTCACCAATTTCACTACAAAGATCATTACTGAACATCCAAGTCAAAAAATCACCAATTTCACAACAAAGACCATTACGAGAGTTCAGATTTTAAAAACTCACCAATTTCACTATAAAGACCATTTACAAAAGTTTCAAGTTAAAAAACTCACCAATTTCACTATAAAGACCATTACAAAAGTTCGAAGTCAAAAAACTCACCAATTTCACTATAAAAACCATAATAAAAGATCAAAATTAAAAACATATCAATTTCACTCTAAAAAGGATAACAAAACTTAAAAACTAAAAAACTCCTCAATTTCACTGTATAGACCATAATAAAAGTTCCAAGTGAAAAAAAAGTCACCAATTTCACTTAAAAGACCATAAAACAGTTCAAAGTGAAAAAACTCACCAATTTCATTCTATAAACAATAACAACAGTTCAAAGTTAAAAAACTCACCAATTTCAATATAAAAACCATAACAAAATTTCCAAGTCAAAAAATCAACAATTTCACTATAAAAACCAAAATAAAAGATCTAAATTAAACAACTCGCCTATTT
Source organism: Lathyrus sativus (assembly GCA_963859935.3). Classification (NCBI taxonomy): domain Eukaryota; kingdom Viridiplantae; phylum Streptophyta; class Magnoliopsida; order Fabales; family Fabaceae; genus Lathyrus; species Lathyrus sativus. The sequence goes on along the minus strand of CAWUDS030005166.1, from coordinate 6,162 downwards.
CACAATTTCACTATAAAATCCAAAATGAAAGTTCAATGTTAAAAAGCTCATCGATTTCACTCAAAAGCTCATAAAAATGTTTAAAGTTGAAAAACTCTTCAATTTCATTATAAAACCATGAAAAAAGTTCCAAAAGAAAAAACTCACCAATTTAACTATAAAGACCATTTAAATAGTTTCAAGTTAAGAATATCATTGATTTGACTATAAAGACCATAACAAAAGGTGAAAGTGAAAAAACTCACCAATTTCACTACAAAGATCATTACAGAACATCCAAGTCAAAAAATCACCAATTTCACAACAAAGACCATTACGAGAGTTCAGATTTTAAAAACTCACCAATTTCACTATAAAGACCATTTACAAAAGTTTCAAGTTAAAAAGCTCACCAATTTCACTATAAAGACCATTACAAAAGTTCGAAGTCAAAAAACTCACCAATTTCACTATAAAAACCATAATAAAAGATCAAAATTAAAAACATATCAATTTCACTCTAAAAAGGATAACAAAACTTAAAAACTAAAAAACTCCTCAATTTCACTGTATAGACCATAATAAAAGTTCCAAGTGAAAAAAAAAGTCACCAATTTCACTTAAAAGACCATAAAACAGTTCAAAGTGAAAAAACTCACCAATTTCATTCTATAAACAATAACAACAGTTCAAAGTTAAAAAACTCACCAATTTCAATATAAAAACCATAACAAAATTTCCAAGTCAAAAAATCAACAATTTCACTATAAAAACCAAAATAAAAGATCTAAATTAAACAGCTCGCCTATTTCACAATTTCACTATAAAATCCAAAATGTATGTTCAATGTTAAAAAGCTCATCGATTTCACTCAAAAGCTCATAAAAATGTTCAAAGTTGAAAAACTCTTCAATTTCATTATAAAACCAAGAAAAAAGTTCCAAAAGAAAAAACTCACCAATTTCACTATAAAGACCATTTCAATAGTTTCAAGTTAAGAATATCACTGATTTGACTATAAAGACCACAACAAAAGGTGAAAGTGAAAAAACTCACCAATTTCACTACAAAGATCATTACAGAACATCCAAGTCAAAAAATCACCAATTTCACAACAAACACCATTACGAGAGTTCAGATTTTAAAAACTCACCAATTTCACTATAAAGACCATTTACAAAAGTTTCAAGTTAAAGAGCTCACCAATTTCACTATAAAGACCATTACAAAAGTTCGAAGTCAAAAAACTCACCAATTTCACTATAAAAACCATAATAAAAGATCAAAATTAAAAACATATCAATTTCACTCTAAAAAGGATAACAAAACTTAAAAACTAAAAAACTCCTCAATTTCACTGTATAGACCATAATAAAAGTTCCAAGTGAAAAAAAAGTCACCAATTTCACTTAAAAGACCATAAAACAGTTCAAAGTGAAAAAACTCACCAATTTCATTCTATAAACAATAACAACAGTTCAAAGTTAAAAAACTCACCAATTTCAATATAAAAACCATAACAAAATTTCCAAGTCAAAAAATCAACAATTTCACTATAAAAACCAAAATAAAAGATCTAAATTAAACAACTCGCCTATTTCACAATTTCACTATAAAATCCAAAATGAAAGTTCAATGTTAAAAAGCTCATCGATTTCACTCAAAAGCTCATAAAAATGTTTAAAGTTGAAAAACTCTTCAATTTCATTATAAAACCATGAAAAAAGTTCCAAAAGAAAAAACTCACCAATTTAACTATAAAGACCATTTAAATAGTTTCAAGTTAAGAATATCATTGATTTGACTATAAAGACCATAACAAAAGGTGAAAGTGAAAAAACTCACCAATTTCACTACAAAGATCATTACAGAACATCCAAGTCAAAAATCACCAATTTCACAACAAAGACCATTACGAGAGTTCAGATTTTAAAAACTCACCAATTTCACTATAAAGACCATTTACAAAAGTTTCAAGTTAAAAAGCTCACCAATTTCACTATAAAGACCATTACAAAAGTTCGAAGTCAAAAAACTCACCAATTTCACTATAAAAACCATAATAAAAGATCAAAATTAAAAACATATCAATTTCACTCTAAAAAGGATAACAAAACTTAAAAACTAAAAAACTCCTCAATTTCACTGTATAGACCATAATAAAAGTTCCAAGTGAAAAAAAAGTCACCAATTTCACTTAAAAGACCATAAAACAGTTCAAAGTGAAAAAACTCACCAATTTCATTCTATAAACAATAACAACAGTTCAAAGTTAAAAAACTCACCAATTTCAATATAAAAACCATAACAAAATTTCCAAGTCAAAAAATCAACAATTTCACTATAAAAACCAAAATAAAAGATCTAAATTAAACAACTCGCCTATTTCACAATTTCACTATAAAATCCAAAATGAAAGTTCAATGTTAAAAAGCTCATCGATTTCACTCAAAAGCTCATAAAAATGTTTAAAGTTGAAAAACTCTTCAATTTCATTATAAAACCATGAAAAAAGTTCCAAAAGAAAAAACTCACCAATTTAACTATAAAGACCATTTAAATAGTTTCAAGTTAAGAATATCATTGATTTGACTATAAAGACCATAACAAAAGGTGAAAGTGAAAAAACTCACCAATTTCACTACAAAGATCATTACAGAACATCCAAGTCAAAAAATCACCAATTTCACAACAAAGACCATTACGAGAGTTCAGATTTTAAAAACTCACCAATTTCACTATAAAGACCATTTACAAAAGTTTCAAGTTAAAAAGCTCACCAATTTCACTATAAAGACCATTACAAAAGTTCGAAGTCAAAAAACTCACCAATTTCACTATAAAAACCATAATAAAAGATCAAAATTAAAAACATATCAATTTCACTCTAAAAAGGATAACAAAACTTAAAAACTAAAAAACTCCTCAATTTCACTGTATAGACCATAATAAAAGTTCCAAGTGAAAAAAAAAGTCACCAATTTCACTTAAAAGACCATAAAACAGTTCAAAGTGAAAAAACTCACCAATTTCATTCTATAAACAATAACAACAGTTCAAAGTTAAAAAACTCACCAATTTCAATATAAAAACCATAACAAAATTTCCAAGTCAAAAAATCAACAATTTCACTATAAAAACCAAAATAAAAGATCTAAATTAAACAGCTCGCCTATTTCACAATTTCACTATAAAATCCAAAATGTATGTTCAATGTTAAAAAGCTCATCGATTTCACTCAAAAGCTCATAAAAATGTTCAAAGTTGAAAAACTCTTCAATTTCATTATAAAACCAAGAAAAAAGTTCCAAAAGAAAAAACTCACCAATTTCACTATAAAGACCATTTCAATAGTTTCAAGTTAAGAATATCACTGATTTGACTATAAAGACCACAACAAAAGGTGAAAGTGAAAAAACTCACCAATTTCACTACAAAGATCATTACAGAACATCCAAGTCAAAAAATCACCAATTTCACAACAAACACCATTACGAGAGTTCAGATTTTAAAAACTCACCAATTTCACTATAAAGACCATTTACAAAAGTTTCAAGTTAAAAAGCTCACCAATTTCACTATAAAGACCATTACAAAAGTTCGAAGTCTAAAAAACTCACCAATTTCACTATAAAAACCATAATAAAAGATCAAAATTAAAAACATATCAATTTCACTCTAAAAAGGATAACAAAACTTAAAAACTAAAAAACTCCTCAATTTCACTGTATAGACCATAATAAAAGTTCCAAGTGAAAAAAAAGTCACCAATTTCACTTAAAAGACCATAAAACAGTTCAAAGTGAAAAAACTCACCAATTTCATTCTATAAACAATAACAACAGTTCAAAGTTAAAAAACTCACCAATTTCAATATAAAAACCACAACAAAATTTCGAAGTCAAAAAATCAACAATTTCACTATAAAAACCAAAATAAAAGATCTAAATTAAACAACTCGCCTATTTCACAATTTCACTATAAAATCCAAAATGAAAGTTCAATGTTAAAAAGCTCATCGATTTCACTCAAAAACTCATAAAAATGTTCAAAGTTGAAAAACTCTTCAATTTCATTATAAAACCATGAAAAAAGTTCCAAAAGAAAAAACTCACCAATTTCACTATAAAGACCATTTCAATAGTTTCAAGTTAAGAATATCACTGATTTGACTATAAAGACCATAACAAAAGGTGAAAGTGAAAAAACTCACCAATTTCACTACAAAGATCATTACAGAACATCCAAGTCAAAAAAATCACCAATTTCACAACAAAGACCATTACGAGAGTTCAGATTTTAAAAACTCACCAATTTCACTATAAAGACCATTTACAAAAGTTTCAAGCTAAAAAGCTCACCAATTTCACTATAAAGACCATTACAAAAGTTCGAAGTCAAAAAACTCACCAATTTCACTATAAAAACCATAATAAAAGATCAAAATTAAAAACATATCAATTTCACTCTAAAAAGGATAACAAAACTTAAAAACTAAAAAACTCCTCAATTTCACTGTATAGACCATAATAAAAGTTCCAAGTGAAAAAAAAGCCACCAATTTCACTTAAAAGACCATAAAACAGTTCAAAGTGAAAAAACTCACCAATTTCATTCTATAAACAATAACAACAGTTCAAAGTTAAAAAACTCACCAATTTCAATATAAAAACCATAACAAAATTTCCAAGTCAAAAAATCAACAATGTCACTATAAAAACCAAAATAAAAGATCTAAATTAAACAACTCGCCTATTTCACAATTTCACTATAAAATCCAAAATGAAAGTTCAATGTTAAAAAGCTCATCGATTTCACTCAAAAGCTCATAAAAATGTTCAAAGTTGAAAAACTCTTCAATTTCATTATAAAACCATGAAAAAAGTTCCAAAAGAAAAAACTCACCAATTTAACTATAAAGACCATTTCAATAGTTTCAAGTTAAGAATATCACTGATTTGAGTATAAAGACCATAACAAAAGGTGAAAGTGAAAAAACTCACCAATTTCACTACAAAGATCATTACAGAACATCCAAGTCAAAAAATCACCAATTTCACAACAAAGACCATTACGAGAGTTCAGATTTTATAAACTCACCAATTTCACTATAAAGACCATTTACAAAAGTTTCAAGTTAAAGAGCTCACCAATTTCTCTATAAAGACCATTACAAAAGTTCGAAGTCAAAAAACTCACCAATTTCACTATAAAAACCATAATAAAAGATCAAAATTAAAAACATATCAATTTCACTCTAAAAAGGATAACAAAACTTAAAAACTAAAAAACTCCTCAATTTCAATGTATAGACCATAATAAAAGTTCCAAGTGAAAAAAAAGTCACCAATTTCACTTAAAAGACCATAAAACAGTTCAAAGTGAAAAAACTCACCAATTTCATTCTATAAACAATAACAACAGTTCAAAGTTAAAAAACTCACCAATTTCAATATAAAAACCATAACAAAATTTCCAAGTCAAAAAATCAACAATTTCACTATAAAAACCAAAATAAAAGATCTAAATTAAACAGCTCGCCTATTTCACAATTTCACTATAAAATCCAAAATGTAAGTTCAATGTTAAAAAGCTCATCGATTTCACTCAAAAGCTCATAAAAATGTTCAAAGTTGAAAAACTCTTCAATTTCATTATAAAACCATGAAAAAAGTTCCAAAGAAAAAACTCACCAATTTCACTATAAAGACCATTTCAATAGTTTCAAGTTAAGAATATCACTGATTTGACTATAAAGACCATAACAAAAGGTGAAAGTGAAAAAACTCACCAATTTCACTACAAAGATCATTACTGAACATCCAAGTCAAAAAATCACCAATTTCACAACAAAGACCATTACGAGAGTTCAGATTTTAAAAACTCACCAATTTCACTATAAAGACCATTTACAAAAGTTTCAAGTTAAAAAACTCACCAATTTCACTATAAAGACCATTACAAAAGTTCGAAGTCAAAAAACTCACCAATTTCACTATAAAAACCATAATAAAAGATCAAAATTAAAAACATATCAATTTCACTCTAAAAAGGATAACAAAACTTAAAAACTAAAAAACTCCTCAATTTCACTGTATAGACCATAATAAAAGTTCCAAGTGAAAAAAAAGTCACCAATTTCACTTAAAAGACCATAAAACAGTTCAAAGTGAAAAAACTCAC
>CAWUDS030005165.1:45000-60989 GCA_963859935.3 Lathyrus sativus | reverse complement strand
TGTGTGTGGATTTTGTAGAGTTCTACTCTTTTTCCACTTAGGTTAGAAGTTGGTTTTGTGAGTAGAATGAGGTTTTAATCGGTTAGAAATCGGATTAGACGATGTAGTTTAGTCGGGTGATGGTTGGGTTGTGCTACTGTGACCGGTTTGGATTTAATCGGTTGGTTGTGTGGAGTTTGGGCTTTGAGACAGCCATGGAAGTTCTGTCTTCGCAAGTTCGCCAGGCGAATGGCAGCGAAGCTTCGCCAGGCGAAGCTCAGCGAGCTGTAGCGAAGCAAGTCAGAAGCTAATACCCTGTATTCGCTGGCAAGTTCGCCAGGCGAGGTGAGTTGGCGAAGGTTCGCCAGGCGAGTGGATAGCGAGCCTCAGCGAGTAATTCCAGAGTTACTCCCAGTGGACTTCGCTGGGGAGTTCGCCAGGCGAAGGCCAGCGAGCATTCGCTGCGTGGCTTCGCCAGGCGAAGGTTGGCGAACCTGGCAGTGTTATTTGTTTTGCTGTTTGTTCAATGCATGATGTTTGGTTGATTCAATTATGATTAATGCCTATATGAATGATTGATGTGTGAACTGTTTTGACATATTGTGCTGTGGGTGGCCGAAAGGCGTGAATCCTAGATTGTAGAGTAAATAATAAATCTTGAATATTTGATAATCTTGTGTATTTGCTCGAATTGAATAGAAACGCATTGATGGGCTGATATGTGTGTAAACCATGTGTGGAATGGTGCATAATGTGAATGCATGATAGATATATGCGATGTATGTGATGAATGCAATGAATATGTTTGTGAGCATGGTATGCATTTTGTGTCGATTGATCCCTCGGAGGATTTGCAGAACCTCGTATGATACGATGGTTATATTTGATTCCTTGGAGAATCGGTTGCATTGTGTGATTCCTTGGAGAATCGGTCATGACATGTAATCCCGTGGAGGATTGGTTAGAGTATTTGATTCCGTGGAGAATCTGCTGAGTACTTGATCCCGTGGAGGATCTGCTGAATATTCGATTCCGTGGAGAATCTGATGAATATTTGATTCCGTGGAGAATCTGCTGAGTACTTGATCCCGTGGAGGATCTGCTGAATACTCGATTCCTTAGGGAATTTGTTTAATGAGTCGGTACCGCATTTGCATCTGCATAGAGTCGTGTGTCGGTCTCTATGAGTTGCATGAGTCATCTGTGTATGATGCATTGGTTGTGTGAATATAACTGTGTATGTTAAATGTGATTGCTTGGAGGAAATATAGTGAATGTTCATGTGTATGTGTAGAGACATGATTATTTGTATATGCTTAATGTGGTGAGAACATAACTTGAGTATAACTTGTATGATTATGGAGCTATGTATATATATATACAATTTTATGCATTAACTGTTATGATGTTGTTTCTCACCCTTCTGCTGTTTTATAATGCTCTATGAGGCATTGCAGAGTAGGAAGCTGGAGGTTCTTTTTGTGAAGCGATGTCTTCATTCTTTTTGGTCAATGGCTCTGATATGTAACATCTGGGTAGTTAGGAAGTCTTTGACTCTTTTGGAGTTACATTTGTTTTGATTCTCTTGTGATACATATGTGTATGTATCTGCTGTGGATATGTTGTAAAAGCATGAATTAACTGATGGTTGTATATACCTTTTCTGAATGAGATCGATTCAATATTTGGATGTTTCCGCTTTATTCTAAATATTGAGATGTGGGTTACCCATTGTTGCATATCTATTTTTGAGCAGGTATCGTATGTGTTTAATTTCATGATAATGTGATGCGCCTCTTTTATACCATGTTTTAATTAAACTCTGATGAAATAAATTTTCTAAGTGCCTAATTGATTTATCTATTTTATTTGGGGTATAGAAAGGGGGTGTTACATTAAGTGGTATCAGAGCCAGTGTTGAGTCAGTCGTGTCTGTCTTGTTGTTGTGTTGGTTGAACGGTTGTTTAACCTTGTTGATTTTTGGGAATCCTCAGAATATGGCAGGTCGTAATGACAATGCTATGGCAGCGGCGTTAGAGGCTATGGCCAGAGCTGTGCAGGGTGCACCTAACGTGAATGCGAATGATGAGTTCAGGAAGAACCAACCACCGGTGTTTAAAGGGAGATTTGATCCGGATGGTGCTCAGATATGGTTAAAGGAAATTGAGAGAATTTTTAGGGTGATGGATTGTGCTGAAGGGAATAAGGTGAGACTAGGGACTCACATGCTGAGAGAAGAGGCCGATGACTGGTGGGTCAGCATGAGGCAAGTTCTTGAGGTCGACGACGAGGAGATTACGTGGGATTTATTTCGTGCTGAGTTTCTAAGGAAGTATTATCCCGAAAGTGTTAAAGGGAAGAGAGAAATGGAATTTCTGGAGTTGAAACAAGGTAATATGTCGGTGGTGGACTACACCGCTAAGTTTACTGAGTTAGTGAAGTTTCACCCTCACTATGATGCGGTTACGGCGGAATTTTCCAAATGTATCAAGTATGAGAATGGCTTGCGTCCAGAGATAAAGCAAGCGGTAGGTTATCAAAGGATAAGAAGATTTTTGGATTTGACTGAGTGTTGTAGAATTTATGAAGAAGATAGTAGAGCTCGTTCTACTCATTATAAGGGTTTGAGCGAGAGGAGAGGGAAGCAGCAAGTACGAAGCGGACCTTATGTGACGCCTGCTGAGAAGGGCAAACATAAGGGAAACTTTGATAGGAGACCCGGAGGAGGTTCCGGTGCGATCAAATGTTTTAAGTGTGGCGTGATGGGCCACAAGTCTTATGATTGTGGGAAGTTCAAGGCGAAGTGTTCCAACTGTGGACTCTTTGGTCATGATGCAGCAGAGTGTAGAAAGAATGCTGTGAAGTGTTTTAATTGTGGCGAGGTGGGTCACATTAGCCCGAATTGTACCAAACCGAAGCAAGCTCAGGCGGGCGGAAAAGTATTCGCATTAGCAGGTTCAGACGCCACTAATGCGGCAGATCGTTTGATTAAAGGTACATGCTTTATTAATGATATGCCTTTAGTTGCTATTATTGATACTGGAGCGACTCACTCGTTCATTTCTCTTGCGTGTGCTAAGCGGTTGGATTTGTGTATGGTTTCTTTGAGTAGCGGTATGGTTATTGGGACTCCCGCTTCGGGGTCGGTAACTACTTCTTTGGTGTGTGCAAGTTGTCCTTTGACCATGTATGGTAAGGACTTCGTTATGGTAACGCTTGTGATCGCTGCATCAAAGATCTGAATCGCCACAAAGAGGTAACGATTCTATCACTGACCATGCTCATTCGTGAGGATCACTAAAGGAAAATTTTTGTTTTCCGCTGCGTTTAGATCGCAATTTTCCTTCAGTGGTATCAGAGCCACTTACGAAACCATGGATCTGATAGCTGTTAAATTTCCGTCTTTTCTGTATTTGATTCGATTAAAACACAGAATGAATTTAACAATAAACGATTAATTAAATTTGGCATCTGTTGTGTACGATTTGGATGATTGATGTTGATTATGCTTCGGAATCCGACATTAGTATGGTGAAGTTGTGCGATACATTGATCATCCATAGGTTACACAATTAGATCGATCACTTTTATATAAGATATAAGAAATTCTGATGCAAAGATGGTATATGGGATATACTGTTTTGATTTCATCCATTCAATCACATAAGGATTGTAATTCTTTTGAAAGATCATCACTTTCATTCGCTTCGGAATCCGACGTTAGTATGGTGAAGCAATGACATGTTGATCTATCATATTGAGTTATCAATCGAGTTGTGTTTGACGGCATGAAATTGTTGCATTAGGATTAATGGCAGTACAAGTGTTGTATTGCCGCAGACTTTTCCGGTTGGGGTTGTAAATGTACAAAAGTTGTGCAGGAAACGACGTGAAATACAATGAAGTGTTCATAAAATTTTTCGCTGGGGCGCTGCCCCTAACAACCCCGCAAGGAGGCGCTGCCCCCTTGAACCACCGTCCGCTGACCGGGCAGCGGAACCCCCGGCTAAGTCTGCAAAGTGTGATCAATCAGCCGAAATTTAATTTAGTTTATTTAATTATCGGAATTTTAAACTAATAATAAAAGTGTGTTTATTATTATTTATTTGTGGTGATCAGTTATGGCCTTAGTTTTTCCTTTATTATTGTTTTGGGATTTTTGAATACGGCCTGCGTGTCGTGCCTCTCTCTCAATCTCTTTATGTAACTTCTTTTCTCATCTCACTCCCTCGTATGTAAAACGAGTTTTCTTATATGTAATGTAATATTATGTTAGAAAAAAAAAGAAGTATTCAATATTAAAGGAGGATAACCTTGGAGATCATGCTTGGAGAAGCTTAGGTCGTTATTAGGTTAGCTTAGGTTCTCTCATTGGCTTGAGAGAACAATTGCGTTAGGGGCCATAATTGTATCTTTTTATATGTATGTTGATGCATGTAATTGTATGTTGATGCATGTGAGAGACGTTTTGCATGTTAAGCCGGTGAGATCAAACTAATAACAAATTCCCTCAAAATTAAATATTAAGTTTATGCTTTCCAATTTTTAGCACTCATCAAGACTAGTATCGAGCATTGTAGGTTTCGCCTACGCGAGGTGCATGTTCTATATTAGTAAGGTGTGATGGGATAATTGTAATATCCAATTGCTAAAACAATGGGTCAAACTTAACTAAACAAATTATAATAAGATTATATATGTTTAGAAGCAAGAATTGGGAATGATTCATGTGATGGATCAGAATAAGGAGTTATTCACCCAATTGAAAATATTCGAGAGTTGTATGAGATACAATTGGAAGGAGTTCCTACCTAAATAACTTAGTTTTGTGTAATCAGCCTAACGCTGACTTAAAACAAAGTGAAACATGGATCTCGACCCACTAGAAAGTCTTCCAACGGGATTTTCCGAATCAAATGATGAGGGTCATTTGTTTTGAATAAAATAGTGGGAGCATATTTGATTAAAGGCCTAATTAAATATGTTGTTTTAATGATACTTATATTTTCATATTTCTCTTGTAGATTATCATGACAACAAACACATCGAACAATATTTTGCGATCCATCCTAGATAAGGAAAAATTGTCTGGGACAAATTTCCTGGATTGGCACCGTAATCTGAGGATTGTCCTCAAGCACGATAAGAAGCTGTATGTCTTGGAGACACCAGTTCCTGAGGAGGAACCTCCTAGTTCTGCACCAAAGGCAGAAAGAGATGCTTATAAGAAGCATTTCGATGATGCCAATGAAACCGCTTGCCTCATGCTTGCTACCATGAACTCTGAGTTGCAAAAGCAACACGAGAACATGTCTGCGTTCGATATGATCGGACATCTGAAAACGCTTTACCAAGAGCAAGCAAGAAATGAGAGGTTTCAGGTTTCAAAGTCCCTTTTTAACAGCAAGTTAGCTGAGGGAGCCCCTGTAAGTCCCCATGTACTCAAGATGATTGGGTATGTGGAGAACCTTGACAGATTAGGGTTTCCCCTTGGAAAGGAACTTGCGATTGATCTGATCTTGCAATCGTTGCCAGAGAGCTTCAGTCAGTTTGTCCTGAATTTCAATATGAATGACTTGGACAAAAGTCTTCCAGAACTGCTAGGCATGTTGAGAACTGCTGAGCAGAATATGAAGACAAAAGGGAAATCCATTCTGATGGTCAGTAATGGAAAGAAACAGAACAAGAGGCCCATCAAACAGGGTGGTAGAGGGAAAGGCAAGGAAGTTGCCAAACCCAAACCCACTCCTCCTGTTTTGAAGCCTAGTGGAGGAATAGCAAAGGAGGGCACTTGCTTCCATTGCGGTAAGACCGGACATTGGAAGAGAAATTGCCCAAAGTACCTGGAAGATAAGAATAATGGAGTAGAGACTTCAAATTCAGGTATTTTTGTTATTGAAATTAATTTATCTACTTCTGCATCATGGGTATTAGATACTGGATGCGGTTCTCACATTTGTACTAATGTGCAGGGGCTAAAAAGGAGTAGAAATTTGGCAAAAGGTGAAGTTGACCTACGAGTTGGCAATGGAGCAAAGGTTGCTGCTTTAGCTGTAGGAACTTATGTTTTAACTTTACCTAGTGGTTTAATAATTCAGTTAGAGAACTGTTATTATGTACCTGCAATTAGCAGGAATATTATTTCCGTTTCTTGTTTGGACAAGTTTGGTTTTTCATTCATAATAAGGAACAATTGTTGCTCCATTTATTTGAATGATATATTCTATGCTACTGCAAAAATGAATAATGGACTATATGTCCTTGATCTCGAAATGCCAATTTATAACATTAATACTAAAAGGTTGAAACCTAATGAGTTGAATCCAACTTACCTTTGGCACTGTCGATTAGGCCACATAAATGAGAAACGCATTTCCAAACTCCATAAAGATGGACTCTTGGACTCTTTTGATTATGAATCATATGAGACATGCAGATCTTGTTTAATTGGAAAGATGACAAAGTCCCCATTCACAGGAAAAGGTGAAAGGGCTAATGATCTTTTGGCACTCATACATACTGATGTATGTGGACCACTGAACATACCAGCCAGAGGAGGTTTTCAGTACTTCATCACTTTTACTGATGACTTTAGTAGATACGGATATGTGTATTTAATGAAACACAAATCTGAGTCCTTTGAAAAGTTCAAGGAATTCAAGAATGAAGTACAAAACCAACTAGGTAAGAATATTAAAGTTCTTCGATCAGATCGAGGCGGTGAATATTTAAGCCTAGAATTTGATGACCATCTAAAAGAGTATGGGATTCTATCCCAACTTACTCCTCCTGGAACACCACAATGGAATGGTGTATCTGAGAGAAGAAATCGAACCTTGTTAGACATGGTCCGATCCATGATGAGTCACGTCGATCTTCCAAACTCCTTTTGGGGACATGCATTATTAACAGCAGCTTACACACTTAACCGTGTTCCATCCAAAAAGGTTGATAAGACACCATATGAGATATGGAGTGGTAAGAAACCACATATGTCTTACATGAAGATTTGGGGTTGCGAAGTTTACGTCAAACGACAAATTTCAACCAAGCTTGAGCCCAAATCTGACAAATGCTTATTTGTGGGGTATCCTAAAGAAACAAGAGGATATTACTTCTACAATCCTTCTGAGGGCAAAGTGTTTGTCGCTCGAACTGGAGTCTTTCTGGAAAGGGATTTTATTTCCAAAGGAAACAGTGGGAGGAAAATAGAGCTTGAAGAAATTCAAGAATCACAAAACATTGAAACACCTATGGAGGAACTAGAGCAGGAAACACAAGTAGTTGTGGAAGAGCAACCTGCTCAAGAAGAACAAGACCAGCGTAGGTCAAGCAGGATACGTCACCAACCTGAGAGATATGGATATCTCATAAGTGATCAGGGTGATGTATTACTCATGGATCAAGATGAGCCTGTGACCTACAAAGAGGCCATAACTGGTCCTGAGTCTGAGAAGTGGCTAGAAGCCATGAAATCTGAAATGGATTCCATGTACACAAACCAGGTTTGGACCTTGGTAGAACCTCCTATAGGAGTTAACCCTATAGGATGCAAGTGGGTCTTCAAGAAGAAGACTGACATGGATGGTAAGGTACATACCTATAAAGCAAGACTGGTTGCAAAAGGCTATAAACAAATTCATGGGGTTGACTATGATGAAACCTTTTCACCAGTTGCAATGCTTAAATCTGTTCGGATTTTACTTGCCATCGCTGCATATCATGATTATGAAATATGGCAGATGGATGTCAAAACTGCTTTCCTTAATGGGAATCTTCTTGAGGATGTGTACATGACACAACCTGAAGGATTTGACATACCACAAGATGCCCAAAAGATATGCAAGTTACAGCGATCAATCTATGGATTGAAGCAAGCTTCCAGAAGCTGGAATCTTCGTTTTGATGAAACCGTAAAACAATATGGATTCATCAAAAATGAAGATGAACCTTGTGTCTACAAGAAGGTTAGTGGGAGCATGATCGTGTTTCTGGTATTATATGTAGATGACATATTACTCATTGGAAACGATGTCCCTACCTTGCAACAAGTGAAAACTTGGTTAGGGAATTGTTTTTCTATGAAAGACCTAGGTGAAGCAGCCTATATATTAGGAATTAGGATCTATAGAGATAGATCACAAAAACTGCTTGGCCTAAGTCAGAGTACATACATAGATAAAGTGTTGAGACGCTTTAATATGCATGATTCCAAGAAAGGATTCATACCTATGCAACATGGTCTGTGTTTATCAAAAACACAATCCCCTTCAACTAAGGAAGAAAGGGATCGCATGAATAAGATTCCATATGCATCTGCAATAGGATCTATCATGTATGCCATGTTATGTACTCGACCAGATGTCTCGTATGCATTAAGTGCAACGAGTAGGTACCAATCTGATCCCGGTGATGCTCACTGGGTAGCTGTCAAGAATATCCTTAAGTACTTGAGAAGGACTAAGGATTCATTCTTGATATATGGAGGTCAGGAAGAGCTTGATGTAATTGGTTACACTGATGCTAGCTTCCAGACAGATAAGGATGATTTTAGATCACAATCTGGTTATGTGTTCTGTCTCAATGGTGGCGCTGTGAGCTGGAAAAGTTCAAAGCAAGAAACAGTTGCTGATTCTACAACTGAGGCCGAGTATATTGCTGCCTCAAATGCAGCAAAGGAAGCTGTTTGGATCAAGAAGTTCATTAGTGAACTTGGCATAGTCCCTAGCATTGTGGATCCCATTGGTTTATATTGTGATAACAATGGTGCTATCGCACAAGCTAAGGAGCCTAGATCTCACCAACGATCCAAACACATACTTAGGCGTTATCACCTCATTCGAGAGATAATCGATCGGGGAGATGTGAAGATATGCAGAGTACCTACACTTGACAATATCGCTGACCCATTAACAAAGCCTCTTGCGCAACAGAAGCATGATGGTCATACTAGATCTATGGGTATTAGGGGTATGCCTAATTGGCTCTAGTGCTAGTGGGAGATTGTTGGTGTAAGCCCTAGAGGCCAATACTTTTTGGTACTTGTATCAGATTATTCGTTTAATAATAAAAGGCATTTCTTTATTATGTTTGTCTTTCAGAATAATAAAGTCCCTAGAATAGTTAGTCTGTTTAATGAAATGTTAAGTGTGACTTAATCATGAGATCCCATTAAACATAAAGACATTATTCTTAAAATATCCGTAGTCAAGCTTTATTGCAAAGTGGGATAACATTAAAAGCATTGAGACTATTATGAAGATAGACTGATGATCACATCTCATGGATCATGGATAAAGAGTTATCAAGTCTTGACATAGGTATAAATATTAGGAGTAATATTTATACCGGATTGACCCGCTATGAGAATACTACATAGTATGTTATGCAAAGTGTCATAAGTTATTCTCATGGTGATAATGGTGTATTACCACCCTTCGACCTGAAACCACTATGGACCCTAGATGTAGAGTCGGGTGCTTTATTGCTGATCAAACATTATCCGTAACTGGATGATCATAAAGACAGTTGATGGGCACTCCACGAAGCATGCTGAGGGACATGAGTGTCCTAGATGGAATTTGCCAATCCTGCATAACAGGAGAAATGTCTAAGGGCCCAATATTGAACTGGACAAGGATGACACAGTGTATGCCTTGTGTTCAATATAGACATAGGGGCAAAAGGGTAATTGTACAAACATATATTATCACGAAAAAGGTTTTGTCAGATCACATGACATTTTCGTGACTTGGGTAGCAGTGATGTGTTGCTAGATACCGCTTACTGTTTATTATGTTAAATATATATAATTTAATATAATTACCAACGTTACGAAATCCTACAGGGTCACACACATAAGGACAGTTTGATGAGAGATAGAGAAATCAAAGGAACACCGTAAGGTACGGTGCACTTAAGTGAAAAATAGAAATTCGGATAATATAATAATAATTATTGTTATTTTATAATGGTTATAAAATAATAATAAAATAAATATATTTATTATAATAATAGTTATTATAATAATATATAATATTATTATGGATCATGTGAATTGGGTTTTAGCCCGCAGCCCACAAGAGAGTCTATAAAAGGAACCCTTGTGATGAAGCTTTCACTTGATGCAATTTCGTTTTGATTCTCTTTTCTCACTCAAATAATTCCGTTCGTAAGCAGCTAGCACTGTGACCGGAAGCTGTTCGTGTGGACTGAGTAGAGGCGTTGCACTTCATCAACGCTTGTGATCGCTGCATCAAAGATCTGAATCGCCACAAAGAGGTAACGATTCTATCACTGACCATGCTCATTCGTGAGGATCACTAAAGGAAAATTTTTGTTTTCCGCTGCGTTTAGATCGCAATTTTCCTTCAGTGTGCAAGTTGTCCTTTGACCATGTATGGTAAGGACTTCGTTATGGATTTAGTGTGTTTGCCGTTGGAAGGTTTGGACGTAATCTTGGGTATGAATTGGTTGCAATTTAATAGAGTTCATTTGGATTGCTATCACAAGTTGGTAAGGTTTCCTTCTTTGGGAGATGGTGAAAACGAGAGTTTTCTTTCCACTAAAGAGTTGAAGAAACTTTTAGCGGACGAAGCTCAGTTGTTTGGTTTGTTTGCATCGTTGTCGGTGGAGAGCAAAGTTGAGCTCGACGTGTTTCCTGTGGTTTGTGAATTTCCTGAAGTGTTTCCGGAAGATGTTGCGGATATGCCGCCAAAGAGAGAGGTTGAATTTTCTATTGATCTAGTTCCGGGTACTAGACCGATTTCGATGACCCCGTATCGGATGTCGGCATCGGAGTTGGTGGAATTGAAGAAGCAGTTGAATGATTTGTTGGATAAGAGATTTGTAAGACCAAGTGTTTCTCCTTGGGGTGCGCCGGTATTGTTGGTAAAGAAGAAGGATGGTAGTATGCGATTGTGTATTGATTATCGGCAGTTGAATAAGGTGACAATTAAGAACAAGTATCCGCTTCCAAGAATTGATGATCTGATGGATCAATTGGTTGGAGCCCGTGTTTTTAGTAAGATTGATTTAAGATCCGGTTATCACCAGATTCGGGTTAAGGAAGAAGATATTTCGAAGACGGCTTTTAGAACACGATATGGTCACTACGAGTATACGGTGATGCCATTCGGAGTTTCTAATGCGCCGGGTGTTTTCATGGAATATATGAACCGTATCTTCCACGAGCAGTTGGATCGTTTTGTGGTGGTGTTTATCGATGACATTTTGATTTATTCTAAGTCTCGTGTGGAACACGAAGAACATTTAAGGATTGTGTTGCGAATTTTGAAAGAGAAGAAGTTGTATGCAAAGTTGTCTAAGTGTGAGTTTTGGTTGTCGGAGGTGAGTTTTCTTGGACATATTATTTCCGGCAATGGTATTAGTGTGGATCCATCCAAGATCGATGCGGTAATGCAATGGGAGACTCCAAGATCGGTTACGGAAATTCGAAGCTTTTTGGGCTTGGCCGGTTATTACCGAAGGTTTATCGAAGGATTTTCAAAGTTAGCACTTCCGTTAACACAGTTGACTTGTAAAGGAAAGGCTTTTATTTGGGATGTTAATTGTGAAGAGAGTTTCATGAAATTAAAGAGAAGGTTAACAACAGCGCCAGTTTTGATTTTGCCGAATCCTACGGAACCTTTTGTGGTTTATTGCGATGCTTCTTTGTCAGGATTGGGTGGTGTATTGATGCAAGATGGGAAGGTCGTGGCGTATGCTTCTAGGCAGTTGAGAGTGCATGAAAAGAATTATCCTACTCATGATTTGGAGTTAGCGGCCGTGGTGTTCGTTTTGAAAATTTGGAGGCACTATCTTTATGGTGCAAGATTTGAAGTTTTTAGCGATCACAAGAGTTTGAAGTATTTGTTTGATCAAAAGGAATTGAATATGAGGCAAAGGAGATGGCTAGAACTTTTGAAGGACTATGATTTTGGTTTAAATTATCATCCGGGTAAGGCGAATGTGGTAGCCGATGCTTTAAGTCGGAAGTCGTTGCACGTGTCTACTTTGATGGTTAGAGAGTGGGAACTCTTGGAGAACTTTAGAGATTTGAGTTTGGTTTGTGAGTTAACGCCGAGTAGTGTGAAGCTTGGTATGTTGCATGTCACGAATGATTTCCTTACTACAGTGTGCGAAAAGCAAAAGTTGGACTTGAAATTTGTGGATTTGATGACGAATGGGAATGAAGATTTCAAAGTTGATAAATTAGGAGTTTTGAGGTTTCGAGGTCGTATTTGTATTCCCGATGACGCGGATTTGAAAAAGATGATATTGGAAGAGGGACATCGGAGTAACTTAAGTATTCATCCGGGAGCGAATAAGATGTATCAGGATTTGAAGAAGATCTTTTGGTGGTCTGGATTGAAAAGCGATGTTGCTCGTTTTGTGTACTCGTGTTTGACTTGTCAGAAGTCTAAGGTGGAGCATCAGAAGCCTAGTGGATTGATGCAACCGTTGGATATTCCGGAATGGAAATGGGATAGTATATCGATGGATTTTGTTACGGGATTGCCGAATACGCAAAGAGGATATAATGCTATTTGGGTGATTGTTGATAGGCTTACTAAATCGGCTCATTTTATTCCGATTGATATTACTTATTCTTTGGAGAGGTTGGCCGAGATTTATGTTGGCACTATTGTGAAGCTTCATGGAGTTCCTAAGAGTATTGTGTCGGATAGAGATCCTAGATTTACTTCAAGATTTTGGGAGAGTTTGCAAGGTGCCTTGGGTTCTAAGTTGAGATTGAGTTCAGCATATCATCCGCAAACAGATGGTCAGACCGAGAGGACGATTCAATCGTTAGAAGATTTGTTGCGTGCTTGTGTGCTTGAACAAGGTGGTGCATGGGACAGTTATTTAGCGTTGATTGAGTTCACCTATAATAACAGTTTCCATTCGAGTATCGGTATGGCGCCATTTGAGGCTTTATATGGACGGAGATGTCGAACACCTCTGTGTTGGCATGAGACGGGTGAAAGGTCGGTAGTTGGTCCTAAAATGGTACAGCAAACGACGGAAAAGGTGAAATTTATTCGGGAAAAGATGAAAGCTTCTCAGAATAGACAGAAAAGTTATCATGATAAAAGGAGAAAGGATCTCGAGTTTCAAGAGGGCGACCATGTGTTTTTGAGAGTTACACCGGTTACGGGTGTGGGTCGTGCTTTGAAGTCGAGAAAGTTGACTTCTCGTTTTATTGGTCCGTATCAGATTGTCGCACGAGTTGGTGCTGTGGCGTATCGTGTGGCGTTGCCTCCGAACCTTTCGAATTTGCATGATGTATTCCATGTCTCGCAACTTCGGAAGTATGTTCCGGATCCGTCACATGTGATCCCAATGGATGAAGTTGAAGTAAGAGATAACCTTACAGTTGAAGTTTTACCGGTTAGTATTTTGGACCGCGAAGTTAAGAAACTAAGAGGCAAGGATATTGCGCTTGTGAAAGTGTCCTGGGGAGGTGCCGCGGAAGGCAACATGACTTGGGAATTGGAGAGCAAGATGCAAGAATCGCATCCAGAGTTGTTTGAATCAGGTGATATTTTCGAGGACGAAAATTTCTAAAGTGGGGGAGAGTTGTAACGCCCCGATTCTGAATTCCCATTAATTGTTGAGTCTTTTAATTTATTTAATTGATGTTTGTTTTAAATTGAGAGATTATATATTGTTATTGTGTGGTGTTTGCTTATTTTATCTATTTTTACCGATTCGGAGAGTTTTCGGGGAATTAGAGTAAAAAGGGCATTTTAGACATTTAGCACTTTAGTGTGAGGATTGATTGATAAGTGTTGGAAAGAATTTGAGAGGAAAGAAATAGAGATAGAAATAGAATAAGAGAGGAAAAAGGAAGAAGATAGTAACATAAGAAGAAAAACAAGAGAAAGAAAAGAGGAGAAGAGAAAGAGAAGAGAAAGTGGAGAGGAAAACCTAGAATCATCAAGGAATCATCACCAAAGCTTGCAATCGATCGGTAAGGGTGTGAAACTCCATCATCTCTTTAATGTGTATGATTTTATGTGTATGTGTGTGGATTTTGTAGAGTTCTACTCTTTTTCCACTTAGGTTAGAAGTTGGTTTTGTGAGTAGAATGAGGTTTTAATCGGTTAGAAATCGGATTAGACGATGTAGTTTAGTCGGGTGATGGTTGGGTTGTGCTACTGTGACCGGTTTGGATTTAATCGGTTGGTTGTGTGGAGTTTGGGCTTTGAGACAGCCATGGAAGTTCTGTCTTCGCAAGTTCGCCAGGCGAATGGCAGCGAAGCTTCGCCAGGCGAAGCTCAGCGAGCTGTAGCGAAGCAAGTCAGAAGCTAATACCCTGTATTCGCTGGCAAGTTCGCCAGGCGAGGTGAGTTGGCGAAGGTTCGCCAGGCGAGTGGATAGCGAGCCTCAGCGAGTAATTCCAGAGTTACTCCCAGTGGACTTCGCTGGGGAGTTCGCCAGGCGAAGGCCAGCGAGCATTCGCTGCGTGGCTTCGCCAGGCGAAGGTTGGCGAACCTGGCAGTGTTATTTGTTTTGCTGTTTGTTCAATGCATGATGTTTGGTTGATTCAATTATGATTAATGCCTATATGAATGATTGATGTGTGAACTGTTTTGACATATTGTGCTGTGGGTGGCCGAAAGGCGTGAATCCTAGATTGTAGAGTAAATAATAAATCTTGAATATTTGATAATCTTGTGTATTTGCTCGAATTGAATAGAAACGCATTGATGGGCTGATATGTGTGTAAACCATGTGTGGAATGGTGCATAATGTGAATGCATGATAGATATATGCGATGTATGTGATGAATGCAATGAATATGTTTGTGAGCATGGTATGCATTTTGTGTCGATTGATCCCTCGGAGGATTTGCAGAACCTCGTATGATACGATGGTTATATTTGATTCCTTGGAGAATCGGTTGCATTGTGTGATTCCTTGGAGAATCGGTCATGACATGTAATCCCGTGGAGGATTGGTTAGAGTATTTGATTCCGTGGAGAATCTGCTGAGTACTTGATCCCGTGGAGGATCTGCTGAATATTCGATTCCGTGGAGAATCTGATGAATATTTGATTCCGTGGAGAATCTGCTGAGTACTTGATCCCGTGGAGGATCTGCTGAATACTCGATTCCTTAGGGAATTTGTTTAATGAGTCGGTACCGCATTTGCATCTGCATAGAGTCGTGTGTCGGTCTCTATGAGTTGCATGAGTCATCTGTGTATGATGCATTGGTTGTGTGAATATAACTGTGTATGTTAAATGTGATTGCTTGGAGGAAATATAGTGAATGTTCATGTGTATGTGTAGAGACATGATTATTTGTATATGCTTAATGTGGTGAGAACATAACTTGAGTATAACTTGTATGATTATGGAGCTATGTATATATATATATACAATTTTATGCATTAACTGTTATGATGTTGTTTCTCACCCTTCTGCTGTTTTATAATGCTCTATGAGGCATTGCAGAGTAGGAAGCTGGAGGTTCTTTTTGTGAAGCGATGTCTTCATTCTTTTTGGTCAATGGCTCTGATATGTAACATCTGGGTAGTTAGGAAGTCTTTGACTCTTTTGGAGTTACATTTGTTTTGATTCTCTTGTGATACATATGTGTATGTATCTGCTGTGGATATGTTGTAAAAGCATGAATTAACTGATGGTTGTATATACCTTTTCTGAATGAGATCGATTCAATATTTGGATGTTTCCGCTTTATTCTAAATATTGAGATGTGGGTTACCCATTGTTGCATATCTATTTTTGAGCAGGTATCGTATGTGTTTAATTTCATGATAATGTGATGCGCCTCTTTTATACCATGTTTTAATTAAACTCTGATGAAATAAATTTTCTAAGTGCCTAATTGATTTATCTATTTTATTTGGGGTATAGAAAGGGGGTGTTACAACCTTAGTCTAAACGGTATAACTACAGGGTAATGAAATTTGACGATATTGGTCCCCGGCAACGGCGCCAAAAACTTGATGCGTGTTTTTCGCAAGTGTACGAATCACG
>CAWUDS030005164.1:0-61042 GCA_963859935.3 Lathyrus sativus | reverse complement strand
TATATATGATAAATAATTTAAATTAAAACCAAAATCAAATAAAAAATATATTAATGAATTACTTCATTTGTTTTGCAGTGAAACGAGAGATATTTCTGATTTTGATTCCATGGTTCACCTTCCTATTAAGCAATAATGTAACTTAATATCCGTATTAATGTTTATGTTTAGTTGCTTAATAAATTGTGAGAAAGATTTTTGTTATACTTCTATCTAAATCTTCTTATGGTTTTGACTAATCTATAGCAATATATAAATACAAAACTTAATTTTTCATCATATAAATAATTTATATTAAAATCAATATAAATAGTTTATAGTAAAATTAAATTTATAAAAAAATACACTGTTAATATTTTTGCGCGTTTAGCGCAATAAAAAAAAACGAACAAACGGGCACGGACGTGCCCGTTTGGACAGCTAGTAATAAATAATATAAAGATACAAAAAATTATTCATCTAACAACAATCCAACATTAATAAATCAAACTAAAATAAAAAATTAAATAGCAAAAATACCTCTTCTTCACACTCCTTCAATCTTCTTCAACCTCCTTCTTGTTTCCTTTTCTCACCTAACAATGATAATTTGACAACAAAAAAAACAAATATTAAACTCATATAAAATTATATTTTAAACTAAATTAATAAAAATAAAATTCAACAATAACTATATGAAAGGAAAAATATATTACCTGTACAAGCAAAATCAAGAAACAACTTAAAAAAATAAAGAAATTTTTTGGAAGAAGAACAACAAAGGAGAAGAAATTTGTAGAAGAAGAAGAAGCAACAAAGAGAGAGAGAAGAAAAAGAAGTGGAATAAGTGTGGTATGGGAAATTTTCAGGCGTGCAATAAATAAAATCTTAGTGACGTGAATTTCACGTCGCAAATTTGCCACGTGAATTTCACGTCGCAAATTTGCCACGTGAAATTCACGTCACAACATATAACGGCTAATATTTAATTATTCACATTAATTGCGTAGCGACGTGAATATCACTTCACAACTTTGCCACGTGATATTCACGTCGCAAAAGTTCCAATGGTCATTTTTATAACTTGCAGCACAGTCAACCATCACTTCTAAGTCAGCTATTTTTCCCTCTTAAATGGTTGCGACGTGATATTCACGTGGCAAACCAAATTTTGAAAATTTTCCCCTTCCCGCTTCAATAGATCTGTCGTTTTAGTTATTATTTTTTTTATTTACATGTTGTGACGTGATTTTCACGTCACTAAAGTTTTTTTTTTAATTTTTAAATCTGACAGACCATGTGCTATATTTGTTTCATATTATTTTAATATTAAAACAAGTTAGTGACGTGAAAATTGTTGGTGCAAAGATAGAATAAATGATGAAATAGGGAAATATTCTATTAAGAGAATGACAGCTACAAAACATGATAGAAAAGTTACAATGATTGTCACCCTATTTATAAGCTAAAACTAGGGTTACTAGAATAAGATAAAATACTAAAATACCCTCTAACAAACTTAGGGGCTAAGAAAATAGTACAACTAAATAATATGAATTATCATTAATATTCTAATACCATCCCTTAATTCATATTCCATCAAAACTTGTAACACCAATTCCATCCCTTAGTCTGAGAAATTGATCAGTCTTGATAGCTTTCGTCAGAACATCTGCCAACTGCTTCTGAGTGCTGCAGTGTACAACTTCTAACACTCCACTCTGAACTTGATGTCTCAGAAAATGATACTTGGTCTCAATATGCTTGCTTCTCCCATGCAGCACTGGGTTTCTGGCAAGGTTGATTGCAGACTTGTTGTCAATCATCAACTTCAGAGGTTTGCTTACTTTAATCTTCAGATCCTGCAACAGATTCAGAATCCACACAGCTTGGCATGCAGTAACAGCACCTGCAATGTATTCAGCTTCACAGGTTGATAACGCCACAACAGGTTGCTTCTTGGAACACCAAGAAATAGGACCTCCCAGAAATTTGAACAAGTACCCAGAGGTACTTTTTTCTGTCAACTCTGTCTCCACACCAATCAGAGTCTGAATAACTCAGAAGTTCTGACTCATTATTTCCTCCAGAGGGAAATAACACTCCATACTTCAGAGTTCCTTTGATATACCTCAGAATCTTGACAGCAGCTTGGTAATGGGACCACTTAGGTTTACTCATGAACTTACTAACCATCCCAACTGAGTAGCAGATATCAGGTCTGGTATTGCACAGATACCTCAGAGAACCAACCAACTGTTTGAAGGGTTGTAGCGTCCACATCCTTTCCTTCAGAGTCTGAATCCAGTTTCTGATTTGTATCAGAAGGTGTGACAGTCATCTTACAATTCTTCAGATCAAATCTCTTCAGAAGTTCTAATTCATACTTGAGCTGATGCAAAACGATACCTTTCTCAGAATATCTATACTCCATCCCTAGAAAGTATGTCATTTTGCCTAGATCAGTCATTTCAAATTCATTCATCAGAACTTTCTTGAACTTGGCTATCTCCTGTTCAGAACTTCCAGTCAATAGTATATCATCAACATATAAACATACCAGAGTCATATTGCCTTCAGAAGTATGCTGAACATAGACACCGTACTCCATCTCACATTTCTGAAAGCCTTGCTTCTTGAAAAATGAATCAATCTTCTGATTCCAAGCTCTGGGCGCTTGTTTCAGTCCATATAGAGCTTTGTATAATCTGTACACCATCCCTTCCTGATTCTTTTTCACAAATCCAGGAGGTTGTGACACGTAAACTTCTTCTTCTAATGGACCATTCAGAAATGCAGATTTTACATCTAAATGCATCAGAGGCCAATTCCTGTTAGCAGCTATTGCAATCACCATTTTGATTGTTTCATGTCTTGCTACAGGTGCAAAACACTTCAGAATAATCCAGCCCAGGTTTCTGTAGAAATCCTCTGGCTACCAACCTTGCTTTATGTTTGTCAATTGAACCATCTGGCTTTAACTTCTGCTTGAAAACCCATCTGACGCTGATGGCTTTCTTGTCTTTTGGAAGTTCTGTCAGCTTCCAAGTCTTATTTCTCTCTATAGCATCAAGTTCTTCTTTCATGGCCTTCAGCCAGAGCTTCTGCTTAAGAGCCTCTTCTGTACTTATGGGTTCAGAGTCTACCATCATGGCACACTGAAATAACTTCTCCTTCAGAGTCTACTTCAGTGTCTTGCAGCATGTCAAATTCTGCAAATCTTCTGGGAACGCTTCTGATTCTTTGTGGTCTCTGAACTTGTTCAGAGTTCTAGCTTCAGAGTTTCCTAGCTTCAGATGATTGACCTCCAGAGCTTTGACCATCTTCAGAGTCTGGCATATTTCCAGAGTCTGAATTGCCACCAAGATCTGGATTGCCATCAGAGTCTGAATCATCAGAGTCTGGGTCATCTGGGGTCACCTTCATCTTCTGAGTCTTCTTCAGAGTTTGAATCAGTATCAGAGTCAGAGTCAATATCAGGGTTTACTTCAACTTCAGAAATTCTTAACTCTGGCCTTTCTTCAGAGGTTCTAACATCAGAATCAGATTGGGACTTATCCCAATTCCAAACTTCTGATTCCTTCACAATCACATCTCTGCTGAATTCAATTTTATTGGTTTCTGGACAATAGAGCTTGTAAGCACCAGTACTGTGGTACCCTATCAGAATCATCACTTTGCTTCTATCATCCCAGCTTCTGTCTTCTGGCTTCTGGAACATGTTTATAGCAAACAGAACCAAACACCTTTAGATGACTAACACTTTGCTTATCTCCAGTCCACTTCTGTATTGGAACTATTTTTCTTCAACTTCTTCGTAGGACATCTGTTGAGTACATACGTTGCAATGGCAACAGCTTCTCCCCATAGCTTCTGAGGAAGCTTCTTCTCCTTTAGCATGCTTCTCACCATATCAAGCAGAGTGCGTTTCTTCTTTCAGCAAGACCATTTGTGTTGAGGGGTATAGGGAGCAGTAACCTCATGCTCAATTCCATTCTCCTCACAGAACTTCTGGAACTCTTTGGAGTTATACTCACCTCCACCATCAGTTCTAAGAATCTTCAACTTCTGACCACTTTGATTCTCAGCCTTCATTCTGAACTTCTTGAATTCATCAAACACCTCGTGTTTGAACTTAATAAGGGATACCCATGTCATTCTTGTGAATTCATCAACAAACAACACAAAGTATTTATTCCCTCCAATTGATGCTACTGGAAATGGACCACACACATCAGAGTGTACAACTCCCAAGGCATGTTTTGCTCTTGGAGCAACTTCTGATGCAAATGGCAATCTTGGTTGTTTTCCTTCCATGCAAACTTTGCATGACTTTTCAGGCTTCTTAATTGCAGGAACTCCATGTACCAATTTCTTTGAATTCAGATGTTGTAAGCTTCTGAAATTCAAATGACCAAATCTTCTGTGCCACAACTCACTCTCCTTCTCAGTACTTGTTGCACTAAGACACTCTGAGTTTGCAGTTCTGACATTCACCTTGAATGTTCTATTCCTTCCTGTTCTGACTCCATAATCAACTTCTGATTACAGTCATACAGCTTCAGAAGATTGTCCTTCATGGTAACTGAGAAACCTTTCTCAATTAATTGTCCCACACTCATCAGATTGCTTCTGATGCCAGGTACATACCACACATTCTGAATCAATGCTATTTTCCCATTGTTCAGAGTCACTCTGACATTTCCCATACCTTCTGCATTAAGATATTTGTCATCAGCACATCTGATCTTTGTTCTCTTTTCAGAAGTCAAAGTCAACCAGCCATTTCTTGTTTCCAGTAAGATGATTTGAACAGCCAGTGTCCATATACCACCAGTCTGTCAGATCCACATTATCAGATTCAGAGGCCATCAACAGCACAGATTCGTCATCAGAGCCTCTGGCTATATTTGCTTCTTCTGATTTCTTCTCCTTGTTTGACCAACAATCTCTAGCAAAATGGCCAAACTTCTTACAACAGTAACATTGTATTTTTCTTTTGTCATACTTCTCTTTTCCCCTCTGAGCATTCTTTTGTCTATCAGAGGTTGAGCTTTCTGACTTCTGACCACCATCAGATCTTCTCCTGGCTTCTGACTGCTTCTGATACCTCCTATCAGAAGTTGCTTTCAGAGCCTGCTGTTCTACTTCCTTTTCAGAGTTTCTCTCAGTCAGACGCAACTCTTGCGCTTCTAGACTGCTCTGCAGCTCTTCAATTCTCATTGTGCTCAGATCTTTGGAATGTTCTATTGCTACCACAATGTAATCAAATTGAGGAGTAAGGGATCTCAACACTTTCTCCATGATTGTTTCTTCAGAAAGAGTTTCTCCACATGCCTTCATCTCATTAGTGATCAGAATCACTCTGGAAATGTATTCAGAAACTTTCTCATTATTCTTCATGTTGAGATTCTCATATTGCTTTCTCAAGGACTGAAGCTTCACCTTCTTCACTGATGCGTCACCACCATAACATCTCACCAGAGTGTCCCATGCAGCCTTTGCTGTTGTAGAGTCTGCAATCTTCTCAAACACGTTTACATCCACACATTGATGAATGAAGAACAATGCTTTTTTGATCCTTCTTCCTTACTTCCTTCTGCGCGTTTTTCTGTTCATCAGTCGCATCTGCTGCTACCGGAACATAACCATCAGTGACAAGATCCAGAACATCTTGAGCACCAAACAATACACGCATTTGGATCATCCAACGATTCCAATTTTTACCGTCAAATACTGGAAGTTTGGTGTTCATGTTGCCGTTTCCGTTCATCTTCTACTTTGCACAATACATTCAGAGTTTTTCTCACACAGTGTTTCCAACCCACAGAATTAAAAAATTCTGATCAGATTTTGTTCAAGATTCAACAAGAATCTGAGAACAAAATCAAACACACAAGACCTCACGTTCACTCGTGTTTCCCGTGTTTCCCAATGAATCTGAACCGGAGCTCTAGATACCAATTTGTTGGTGCAAAGATAGAATAAATGATGAAATAGGGAAATATTCTATTAAGAGAATGACGGCTACAAAACATGATAAAAGTTACAATGATTGTCACCCTATTTATAAGCTAAAACTAGGGTTACTAGAATAAGATAAAATACTAAATACCCTCTAACAAACTTAGGGGCTAAGAAAATAGTACAACTAAATAAATATGAATTATCATTAATATTCTAATAAAAATCACTTCACAACTGTCAATATTTTGCCACGTGATTTTCACTTCACTAAATCACGTGGCTGGACAACAACTTTTCTTGTAGTATCCAATCATTTTATAACATTTGTATAAATGTCTTGAGTGCATTTTCATCTGAATGTAATATGAATATCAAACTCTCTCTCTCTATGCTTATCAAACAAAAATAACATTATTATTTTGTTTTAAATTAAATTAAAGAGCATGAACGTATGCCATAATTATTATATACTTTTTTTTTGGCATAATTATTATATTCAAATACTTTCAAATAATATACTTGCTTTCAAATTATATACTTCTACGTGATGTTCAATTATATCTAAAATTTGAGGTATATCGCATTCAATTTTTTTTTTGTAGAATTATAAGATTTGAAGAATATCAAATTCAATTCTTAGTAAAAAATAGTATTTGACCAGTATCATAATCTTTCGGCATGAGTTCTGAATTACTAAAGTCCCTTTCTTAGAAAAATAAAAATTATATCTACGTGATATTGGAAGTTCGAAAGAGCACATTAGTATAACACAAATTAAAGACTTTAATATTAAGTGATTTTGATATCATATATTTTAAACTATTAATTAGTAAATATTTTGCCACACGAATTGAAAGTGGTAGTTAGTTCGCTTGGTATAGTTCAACTTAAATAATTATATGGTCTAGAATTTATTATTGATTGGTAATTATGTAAAAAATTTAGTGATGATAAACATGTAAATAGATTTCACGAATCTTCAGTTGTTTTGTGCTAGTGAACCTTCAGTATTAAAATTTATATAAGTGACATCACACATATATTATTGATTTTTTTTACAACATATGGGAGAGTTTTACCCTTACTCTTTTTTCCCCTCTACTCTCCTCCTTCCTCCTTCAAACTCACAAGTAGAGTCTTAGGAGGAGAGACCAATTGAAAGATAGTTAAAATCATTATACAAAATAAATATTTTGATCAAATGCTAATCAGTTAATGACTATATTTGGCAACATATCTCTTATAAATATTTAAAAGAAATTGTATATATTAAATAAATAAGATTTTTGACTAAATATTACAAACTACTAAGTAACTGTTAGAAAATACTGATACATTCATAGAAAAATATAAGCAAACAAGAAGACATCTCCTTCCTTGGCATACCGAATATCCCGAGGTTGGATATTTACAAAATTGCTGAGGGAGCTCAAACATTGCATCAATCAATCACATTACTTTGATGACTCTTCTAGCATCCAACTAACGGGAAAAGAAAAAAGGAAAAAAACCAGTTCTGCTGCTGACAGCTAGCCAGTGGAGTGAGGTAGCTATGATGGTGGCTCATAATTTTATTTAATTTGCTACTGCAACACTTCAAATTAATTATTTGAAGAACTGAACTTTGATGAAGACGGCCAAAGCTATTTGCAAGGCAAATGCTGCAATTACGGTCACCGAAAGATCACTTCCTAAATAGGATCTTAGGTTCAAAGCAACAAAGCTAGCTGAGGCAAAACCAGTGAGGATTATTATAATCCACCGAAGAATCCCAACTGGAATAAGCAATAGAAACTGAAAATTTCATGAGATGTAAGTATTAGATTAAATCATGCAAAACAATTAAAAAATAAATCAAAAACTTGCAAGCCAATATGTGCATGTGCAAAAAGGTAATGTAATTATAGCAAATTGCATATGATAATAACAGAACATGTCACAGAGAGCAAAATCTTACAGAGGACAAGATGAAAATGGTGAGGGAGTACCCCCACATGCACCAAAACCGTATAAGATTAGCATTTGAACCCATATACTGAAGGAAAAAAATAGTATGCCAGTGGTACCACTATCACATAGCCATATATAGACCACACAGCCATATTCACATAGTTAACGTCAAAGCTCCACGAAGTAGTGTTATCTATATGTTTTTGCATAAGGTACGTTGCAAGATTACCAAGTAAGGCAAGTACAAAAAACCAATGTTGTTGAGATCCATATAAGCCCATACCTGTAATAATATCATGTAGAAAAGTAATGGAATAATTCTTTCATATTTTATTACTACAATTATAGTGTACACAGGAAAAGATAATACAATAGTAATTGTCATATTAATTAGGACGAGTAATGACGGAATCAAATCACATAAAATTAAGAAGAATAAAACTACAGAATAAATCAGATTTTTCTTAACCAAATTGTTGTGAAAAAGTGGTTAATGAAGCGATTAAGAAAGTAGTGTTCAGGAGAACCTGAGTTCAAATCCTGACTAAAACAGTCTTAGACTAGTCTTTACATATCTCCTAGCCAAATTCTGGATCACAATAATAATTTAACCCACAAATGGAAAACAGAAAGAGAAGACAAATATTGCATAGCTCCACTATAACATTCTTTAGGTACCGACAATTTTAAGGTATACACATGACCAACATTTTAGAAGATCTAAAATCCATAAATTGTTTTATTCTAAAATGGCTGGATCAACATATTTATTGAATTGGTAGAAATAGTTATTAAATATATCTGACTCATATAAGAAAGATCAAAGTTATCCATTTCTAAAATGGCTAGGATGCTAAGAGAGTCTGGTAAAAAATTCATCATGTCTCCCATAAATAAGCATATCTATAGTCCTCAAGAACCCAAAGTTTGCAAAAAGCAACAACAAATTCGAGCATTATTCATCATCCATATGACTTTTATTTTTTCAAAGTCCAATTAGGGAAGTAAACAATTTTGTGGAGGTCCACAATAGAAAATAGACCAAAAAGAAAGCAAGAAGAAAAAAGGCTAGAAGTGAAAGAAGCAAAATGCAGGTTTCACTTTCTCCCTCATAAATGTTATGACGACAGTGCAATAGTCAACTAAAGTTTTTCACCAAGCATGACATTTTCCACATCTAATCAAAATCAGTATTGACACTTTAGTTATTCAAAATCTAGAGCAGCAAAAGATAAAAATACAGAACTCACAAATCAGGATTAGCATCTATCTTTCCAAAAAAGTCATCAGCGACAGGATTCAAGGAACTTATCAATCTGTTCACAACAACATCCGTGTCCACGTTGAAATACTGCGTGTAAGACGAGACACTAAAGAATCCCTGCCAATTACTAGCTGGCTGTTCCCCAAAAGCTTCTGCATGAATAAATAAACCAGAGATCCATGAATTATTATTATAGAAAAATTGCAACTATTCTCTAATCAAGCTACATAACCAACAATGAGTATTAATCGTCTAACGGTCAAAATACGCAACTTAATTCAGAATCCAGATGACAAATTATGTTAAACGCCTCAGCCACATGCAATTATTAAAGTGAATCAAATTGAGTACATTACTAAAAAATTAAGCCGGAAAACATTACCAGTTGGAGTTCCAAGAGTTTGATATCCCTGTTCTCTGCCTCCACTATTGGGAGGGAATGTTTGCATACTTGCATAAGGCACTGCATGTTAAGTTCATAAGCAAATTTTCAGGTAATTAAAATCTTTGTAATAGAGAAAAAAATAACACAAATCTCAGTATAAAGAATTTTTCATTTTAGAAGAAAAAAAATGCTGTAATTGAAATTTCATCTACCTTGGTTATTCGAGGCATTCTTTTCATCAGCAACAACAGCCTAATCACCAAAAGAGGAATAATAATCAGAGAACCACAATCAAAATAAATTTGAAAACCTAACAAACGTGATTTATTTGGTTAATTGATAGCTTAAATTAAAAGCAATTTTGAAAAGTGATTTTAACATTGAGAGCTAGACGCAGCGAGTGCATGCATACTTACTGGAACAGAACCGAGTAAATGGCTTGTATTGGTGCTACTGTTCTGAGAATCTTCTTCCATGGAAACCAAATAATCGTTACGATTGATAGAAAAATGGAAATGGAAATGCGTGAATCGGAAAGGGAAACTGTAGATTGCATAAACCCTTGACTTTCCTAATGAGTTGAGAAGAAACTGAAAAAACGATAAAATCATATTGGGCCCGGTATGTTATGGGCCTTGTGGGTCAGTGACGTAGCCAATACAAAAATAATGAAATAAATAAAAAAGTTGTCTGAGCCCGGGTTCGAACCGGGGACCTCTAGTGTGTGAGACTAGCGTGATAACCGACTACACCACCCAGAC
Organism: Lathyrus sativus; assembly: GCA_963859935.3. Taxonomy (NCBI): domain Eukaryota; kingdom Viridiplantae; phylum Streptophyta; class Magnoliopsida; order Fabales; family Fabaceae; genus Lathyrus; species Lathyrus sativus. Next base: position 50,736 of record CAWUDS030005164.1, on the reverse strand, counting down.
ATGTTGATGACGACGATCTCAGTTAATAGAATATATACATGTAAAACTTGGGAAGTTAGCATTTAAGTTATAGATTATTTAGTTAGAAAACTTTCCAGTGGTAATTGGTGTTTTCTTTTTTTTTTTTTAAAGAATTGGAGTTTTTTTAAAGGAAATTTTGTCTCATTTATCTTTCAAAATGGAATAAACTAAACGCTTTAATATAGTATGAATAATATATTCTAGTAAAATGAAGCATTAACAATTTTTTTGGTATAAATATGTATGGAAAAAGTAGCTTGTTAATTGTAATATATACGCAGTTGTGCTTTACATTGTTCTTTGCTTGTATAAAATAATACAAAATGGTAATAATTTCAAATATTTAAAAAATAATTAAAAATCATTTTAGATTGATTAAAATTTTAAATAATTTATAATTTTAGAGTGGATTATGTGTTTGAGAAGGGATGTTTAACGTGTGTTGAAAGTTACTAATTCTTCTGCGTCATGATAATGTTATTAGATTAGTGTTATATCATCATATACCTGTTATGCATATTTACATTATATACCACTAAAATTACTTGATCATCCTTTCACTAAAACACTTCATTAGACCAAAACAAATGTTGAATTTGTAAATAAATAAATAAATGACGTTGGAAATAAATGATACATTTTTTAGCCATTTTTTCAACAATTTTCTCACAACCGTAATCATCTTTAATTTCTACATAAAAATTCATACTCTTGTCACTTATTTTGTCCTAGGCATGACAAATAAATCTGCCTCTGTTAAACCCTGCTCCAAAATTAATGAGAAAATCCTGATTTAATTGAGGGCGTGTGCGGAAATGGAGAAAAATCGGTTTTTATTTACAAGGGTGGGGGCGGAGGATGCTAGTACCCGCCCACCTCCGCCTATTAAATTTAATTTATTTTTTTTTATTTTTAATAATTTTATTACTCATTTACACATCTTAATTTTACAATATCTTGTTAATTAGAATTATTATGTATTTTTTGAAAATAAAAATTAAATTAAAATTATCAGATAATATGATTATTCTTAAAATAATTAATTATTTAGTTAAATTATTGATTTTTATTGCTATTGAAGAAAAAAACTATATATATATTTTAAAATTATATATAATGTATACAGGTGGGGGCATGTCGGTGCGGAAAACACGTTCCTCAATTGGGGGCGGGGATGGAGACCAATTATTAGCTCCTACCGGATTTGGGGACAGGGGCAGGTTTGGGTCTGGGGGAGACGGGGCGGGTCTGGGTCTCTTAAAATCTGCCCTGTCCCGCCTCGCCTCGTTATCATGCCTATTTTGTCCCTATTGTCCATAATATCACCAAATTTATTTAAATTAAGCTAGATATAGAAAATAGTCAGTACAATAGATAACCAAAACTCTTTAAGATCCATGTCAGAGCCTGCCAAGTCATTGACCATATCATTCTTTTCTCGATGGATGATACAAACGACCCCTCTACTAGTGCGTGAAGATGATATTACATCTGTTTTTATACATATTCCATGTTTTTTGATCGGGTGTAAACTCATCGAGTGAGATATGTATGAAGTATTTTTTAGACATGTGACTCCATACACAAGAGGGAGGATGAATTGTGGAGGTTTAAAACTTTGGTTTAAAACAAAATCATTTTGAAATCAGAGTTTGAAAATATTTTATAAAATAGTTGAGTAAATAAGCAATGAAAAGAAAATATTTAAAAATAAAATAGATAAGAGAAAAATAATAGCACTAGAGAATTATACAGGTTTAGTCAAGATGACCTAATCATGTCCCACAGAATCATCCTTTAGAGTATCCACTCAACTTGAGAGCCTTTATAAGGATGTGCACACGAACCTCTTATACAAGGAAATACAGTTTTTCAGGGTAACTTCTAAACCAAATAGCGAACAAGGCTTTGAACGGTTAGTCTCCAAACTAAACAGAGATTTTGCACATGTTGATCTCGAACCAAGACAGAGTTTTGAGTAGCCTATCATCCAAATTGAGTTCGGGGTTTGCACAGAATGACCATGAAACAAATCAAGATTTTTATTAGGCTATCTCGAACCTACTGAGTTTTACACCATGTTGAACTCAAAAATCAAAAGAGATTTTACCGAGACTAATCTCCAACCAATAGAGCTTTTAACTAGCTGATCTTCACGAACCAAAAAATAGTTTTTTTTCTCCAAGATGAATTTCACGAACCAAATCGATACTTTCTAAGATAATCCCCCAATACAAACAATATAAATTTTAATTGGTCCAGCTTGTGGAACCATATTTTGCAGGGTATTTAAAGAAGTGATCAAAGCTAAATGTGACTATCATGGTTTACTATTGATAATGTGATTTTCACGATGATAACTTATATGACAACTTGATGAAACCTTAAAGCATGTCAAGCGGTTAAAGATGCACAAGAAAACTTTGTTCAAAGCTTTTCCTCTAGATCAAGCACATGAACTAATATTTTTTGATGATTTATCCACTGATGATGGTATTCAACTTAAAGATATCTCAAGCCTCATATTCAACAAGATTCAAGCCAGTTCTTATATGATTAGTTTATTCAGCAAGTCTTGAAGTTTCAAAATGTGAAAAAGATGAAGTGTGAAAGCTTGAACATTGACGTGTGAGTGAATTTTGTTTTGTAAAAAATAAAGGTTTTTTTGTAAAGTTATATGGTTCAATCAGGCACATAGTAAAACATGTTTTAAAGCCTATATTTCTCTAAGAAAACATCCCAAAAATATTTGAAATCGTGCTAGATGAATCGGGGACTATCATAATAGTTTTAGACAAATTTTTAAGTTGGCCAATCGATTGGAACATATACCCAATCGATTGGGTTAGTGTCAATGATGTCCATAAATAATTTTGATAGTGTCTTAATGAAGGGCAACATCTTTGTATCCATCATTCACATTTTGAACTTTTGCAAATGATTATTTAAGGATCTCAATCGATTGACAAAACGTCCCAATTGATTGGACCATTTATTTTAGTCCATGGATATTTTGTTTTTGTATGCAAACCTTTAGCATATAAATAGAAACATCTCCCATAATATTTCAACATCCAGAAACGTCAGAAACGTGAGCTCTCTATCTCATTCCTCACTCTAAAAATATTTTTACTTTCTCTCACTTTTGTTTAGCCATAGCGCTTCGAGAATGTCACTGTTAAGTGAGGTCGTTTGCATCATGAAAATTAATGTTATTGTAAATTCACTAAAGAGTATCTTTTTCTAGGTTGAATAGTTTATCCTTAAAGGAATGTTTTTTTTTTTTTTTGAGTTCAAAGCTAAATGTAACATCTCTATTTTGACTAATTAATTAACAACTACTTTAATTTTAATTTCTTGATCATGCAACAAACAGTCAAATTTAATTGAATTATTTTAGTGACCATAATGTGATGAGGTTCTAATTGGTTGTTCTTAATTATTACGAGATGTTGAATTCTTAGTTTCTAATTTGTCAACTTATTTATTTGAGGTAGAGTAATATATAATATTTAATAACTAAAATAAAGTGTAGAAAAAATAAGAAAAATATTAAAATAGATTATTACAACCAAATATAAATAGTAACATGACGTGGAGTTACTGGTGTTGAGCATGTGAATATTAATATTAATAAAATACAAGTAACTCAATTAAGTCTCCAATTAATTTCACATTATTCTCTCAGTCATTCCCACTTCTCTCAACTTCTGCCTCAAAAATTCTTATAGGTTTCATGTAGAAAGTATTCACATAAAAATATTTTCTAATCACCGGTAAATTGCCATGTCGATAAATTCTCATACTCCGTTTCAGTGTTACTCCTAAAAACATCCGTTATAGTCGTTGTTGGTGTAATCAGATAGGAAAATTTTTGCCGCTTTAAAGAAAAATACTTTAAGGTAAGGGTTTTTTCCATGTGAATTTTTAAACTAAACTAGACTTGAATTAAGAGTTGGGTTGATGTATTATGCATGGTTTATTATTTAAAGATTTAAATAATTGAAAAGGTTTAAATAATTAAAAACTAACACTAATAGTATCCAGTTTCAATAACTCTGAAGCATCATTCTTGGTACAAAGTAGAATTTGGCTCCGTGTGTGAAAATTGCTAAAAAATTTCTATTTATGATTAGTTTTTATGTGATGGTTGTTGTCTATTTATTAATTTAATTTAATAGTAGAGTGAGTTGGTTCAAATTTTAAGCAGTACTCCATGTGTTAAAACGATAATTGAGTTGTGTGAGTGATTTTATTAGGTGTGTGCATGGAGTTTAATAAATTGATTAATTAACCAAGTAATTAATGGAAAAAGAAATCAGTACTGTTATGGGCTTGGAGATACGAGAACTCATGATACTTGAATATATATGAGAACTCATGATATTGTTACTGTATTGCAAACTTTGTCCTGCTGCTCTGCTAGATGTATATAGTGGCTACTTAATAGTTCTCACATGTCACATAATTCTTTAAATGTCAAGCGGGGTCGAGGGGGTGTAAAGAAAGAGTTGTGGAGTTTTTATATTTGGTGGAATCTTATACTCTTAAGTTATGGTGTACAGCTTTGCTATTTTGACACTGGTTTTTATACACCAGTATTCTACACCGTATAAATTAACACAGCAAAATATTTTGCACGGAAATTAAAGTTGAATAAATTATTAAAATAATGAAATTAGTATATTATATGTATGTTCTTACGGTGTAGTGTGCAAAGTTGGTGTAAAAATATCTTTTCTCTATGGTGTATTCAGTGTATTCTCAATTTATAAAACAGGATTGCTATCTTGACACTCATTTCTACACCTACACCTCAATTACTGTTCACAAATACTTGAACAAATTCTCCAGAATATGGTTAATAGTGTGTATTTTATTGATTAATGAAGTAGTGAAAGTGGTTAATAAATTATAGGTAAAATAATTGGTTAATAATGTAAATTTTTGTGGTTAATGCAACTGTGAAGTTGGTTAATGCGCAATTTTATATTTGTGTTATAAAATAAATTTTAAAAATAAATATTTTTTTTTAAAAAATTAATATTTTAAAAAAATATATTATTTTAATAAAAAAAAACATTGTTCACCGTATAAATACGGTGAATAGTGCATACGGTGTAAGTATTGGGTGTAGAAAAGGGTGTAGGAATAGCATTTTTCTTTATAAAAGTCAAGCCAATAACACTGTACAAAGATTAATATATGTCGTCTAGTAACCAAAAGAAATATAGTGTATTCTGAGTTTAGGCAATTTATAATTTGTGGTTGATAATTGGGGAGAGTATTAAGCAGAATAAATATTATGTTTATTTTATAGTTGTCTTTGTGGCGGGTAAAATTCTTCTGTGATTGTCTCAGTGGCAGGTAATTATATTTTATTGTTATTATGTATAGCATAATATATGCATTTCTGTGTGGTGTTTTAGTGGCAGGTAATTTTCCCCTTTATATGGGATGAATTGTGTTTGGTACTTTAGTGGCGGGCTGAAATATCGAATCACATAGTTTAAGAGCATGTATATTTTTTTCATACGGCATTGTGTGGGTTGTTGTTGTGGTTAGTCTGAGTTGATTATGTTATGTGTACGATGTTATGGTTATAGTTCGATATTAATAAATTTGATGGATTTTCTAATTACTTTATTTCTCTTGGACATGATATGTAATATTATATTTGTCTGATCTTTAACTCTCGTTTAATTTATTTTTAACATGGATTGTGGTTAATGGAAACTGACCCTTACAACAACATCTTAGGTACAAACGTGAAGTTCTCAAAATGATTGATGCTTACTTGATGTGTGCTCGTAGGGAGGAAGAGTTTCAAAATAAAACTATGTAGAAATAATTTGACAGTGCGACATTTTGAAATTATTTATTTAGTTTTTTTTCATTGAATTAGAAGCGCGATGAATTTTTTTCGCTTAGGAAATTGGTTTAACGTTGAATTGATTAAAATGTTGAACCGGTTTAATTCTGTTTAAGACAAGTATTTTAATAATTTATGAGTCATGTCTTGGATGAAAATCTGGGGCATTTCACTAAAAATGTTAAAAGCTTTATTTGGGAATTTAGTTTTTAAGTCGTTGGTTCGATTTGTAATCTCAACCTGTGTAAAAGCTTACTTCAATTTTATATCATCCCGATGTAAAATCTCAACTTGGCTTGTAGTAAACCTTTGTAAAGCCCCTGTTTGGCTTAAGATAAGTCTGGTTTAAAATCTTAATTTTGTTTGGGTTAGCCCGTATAAATCCCTGATTCACTTTGGAGGATAGCTAGTTAAAAAAATCAGCATTTGGTTGTAAATAAGTTATGAATTTCTTAGCAAGTGTACTAATACAATCGAAGTAATAAAAGTAAATTTGTCTCCACATAGATAAAAAATTTAAACAAGATTTTTTTAAAATAGCAGCAATTGCTGCTAAGAAACTGTTTCGGGTTGGCCCAATGGCTAGACATAGTGTAACGCCCCGATTCTGAATTCCCATTTTTATTGAGTCCTTATTTGATTTATTTAAGTAATTATTTTATTTATGTGGAAATTGTGGATAATATGTTATGTTTACATATTGAGCTATTTTTGCCGACTTTGCGAGTTTCGGGTAAAAATAGGTTGGAGGGTATTTTGGGCATTAGTGATAATATTAAGTGGACATTTTCGTGAGAATTAATTGATAAGTGTGTGGAAAGAATTTGGGAGGAAAGAAAATAGAATATGTGATATAGAGAGAAAGAGAAAGATAGAAACATTAAGAAGAAAAACAAGAGAAAGAAAAAAGGAGAAGAGAAAAGAAGAGGAAAACCTAGAATCATCAAGAATCAACCTTAGCTTGCGATTAATCAGGTAAGGGTGAGAAGTTTTATCATCTTAATAATGTATATGATCATGTATGTGTTAGATTGGATTTGTTGGGTCGTTTTCTATGTTTCCATTTCTAGGTCGGAAATTGATTTAATCGGTAGAAACTGAGTTTTATCGGTTAGAATTTGGAATAAATGGTGTAGTATAGTCGGGTGATGAGTGGGTTGTGCTACTGAACTGATTTGGATGAAATCGGTCGGTTTGTGAGGTTTGGGCTTTTGGACAACCATGGGAGTTCTGAGTTCGCAGGTTCTCCAGGGCGAGTGGCAGCGAAGCTTCGCCAGGCGAAGCCAGCGGGAGCAGCAGCGAACCAAGTCAGTAGCAAACACCCTGTCTTTGCTGGCGAGTTCGCCAGGCGAATGAGTGTAGCGAAGGTTCGCCAAACGAGTGTGCTGCGAATGCTAGCGAGTAATTCCAGAATAACTCCCAGTGGTCTTCGCTGACAACTTCGCCAAGCGAACGAAGTAGCGAAGGGTTAGCGAACACAACAACATATTTTTCTTTTCTTGTGTTTTCCATTCGTGGATTGGTTGTGTGGTTTGGTTGCGATCATTCCTTATCTGAGATGACTAATTATATGCTGTTATGTGTGTTGTGGGTAGCCGTATGGCGTGAATCCCTAGTTTATGATTTGTGAAGTGTGAAATGTGGCCGTTTGGCAATTTTGTGCATTTACTTGAATTGAATGGAAATGCGTGGTGAGATTGATTGTGAATGTGAGCCATGTATGAAATTGGTTTGAATGGGTGATGAATATATATATGCTTTGTGATACATATATTTTGAATGCATAATGAATGTATGCGAAGAATGTGATGAATGCATGAGTATGTTTGTAAACATGTATGCATTTCAAGAGTGTCGTGAGTCATGTTGCATGTGAAGCATCATGGTATGCATTCTTGTGTTGATTGATTCCTCGGTGAATCTGCAGAACCTCGTGTGCCCTTGTAGGGTGTGAGCGATGGTTATATTTGATTCTCGGTGAATCTGCAGAACCTCGTGTGCCCTTGTGGGTGTGTGCGATGGTTATTCATTGATCCCTCGGTGGATTTGCAGAACCTCGTATATTGCGGTGTGTTATATTTGATTCCTCGTGAATCTGCAGAGCCTCGTGTGCCCATGTGAGGTGTGAGCGATTGTTATTTTGGTTCTTCAATTGAACCTGCTGCAATGAGTCGGTACCGCACTTGCATCTGCATAGAGTCGTGTGTCGGTCTCTATGAGTTGCATGTTGACATCTGTGCATGATGTATGGTGAATAAACATGAATGTAGATGTTTATGTAGATCGTTGATAATTGGCATGAATGGAAGGCTTGAAGATACATGTATGTGTGAATATATATTAATAGTGTGTATGTTTACGAATTGATATAAACATTGTTGATGCATATTGTATATGCTTGGTACTCCAGTTGTAAATAATTTATTGTGAATACATTGCGATGTACGGTATAGTGGGATGAGTTGCGGTGAGAACGCGGAAGAGCTTTTTGGAAGTTATGTGCGTGTGTGTGTGCGTGTGTGTGTGTATATTATATAGTATATATATTATATATAATATATATATATATATATAGATTGCATTATGTATTATGATATTGTTTCTCACCCTTCTGTTGTTTTATAATGCTCTATGAGGCATTGCAGATTAGATTGCTGGAGTCTTTGTGAAACGAGTCTTCATTTCTTTTGGTCAGATGGCTCTGATATGTAACACTAGGTAGTTAGAAATTGTTTTGATTCTTTTGTGATACATCTGTGTATGTATCTGGCTGCTGAACGTTTTGTAAACTCAACTGATGAATTGAATTAATCTGAACGATGTATATGATGCTTATGTTAATGAAGTGATTTCAATGTTTAGATGTTTCCACTTTATTCTAAATGTTGATATGTGGGTTTTAAGCGCTATGCTTTGTTTTTAGTTGAGATTTACCCCTTTTGTTACATGATCTTCATGAGCTGGTATTATTTATGTTTCGTTTCGATGATAATGTGATGCGCCTCTTTCATACCATGTTATAATTATACTCTGATGGAATTTTACTAAGTGCCTAAATGATTTAATTGTTTATTTTGGGGGTATAGAAAGGGGGTGTTACACATAGCCCAGTCCACTTCTGCATCTAGAATGACCCAATTGCCTAAGTCCAATCACTTTGGAGGAGAACTTACCTTTCTGCCCCTCCAACAGGGGAGGCTGACCAGTTTACCCTTGGTCACAACACTTCTCCTCGTCAGTCTCTGCCCGTCACGCACGGTTCCACCATCCAGAAATAGACAAGACGCTTGTGCCCGTAACTACGCCTCTGCCCGTAGCAACGACTATTTATGGGCTCGTATGCCCGTTCCAATGGCTAGCTCTGGTAGTTACCTATTCTTCTAGAAACAATTATCTCACCCCCAAAAATAGGGACCAATGGCCAAGCGCTGGAGACACTATAAAAACCCTCTCATTTGAGAGGGTCAGATATCAAATATTCACCCTGAAATACTCATATTCTGTATTTGCTCTCTCTCTCTCTCTCTCTCTCTCTCTCTCTCTCGTCTCTCTCTCTCTCTCTCTCTCTCTCTCTCTCTCTCTCTCTCTCTCTCTCTCTCTCTCTCTCTCTCTCTCTCTCTATGCTCGTTTTCTTACTTTAGCATCGGAGTGCCTTGCAAGTAAACTCCCTCCTCCTCTTTCACACCCAGCATCACAGACGCTTGTCTTTGGCCCACCTTAGGTTATGATCAACTGGTAAGATCAGTGGCGCCGTTTGTGGGAAACTTGTTATCCCCGTCTTTTCTCTCTTCGTAGACACGAGACCAAAACAGTTCTTCAAATTTTCGATCATGGCCAAACGTGATAACAATCTTGATGCTCGTACCTCTGTTTTCCTCCCCGTCGGCAATACTGATGCTGAAGGAGCAACCACTTCTCATGATGGCAATGTCCTCCGACAAAGAGACAAAGCCACAACTTCTCCATCCCTGTTCGTGAAGATCATGACGAAATTTCGCTTCTCCCGCAACACCTGCCAGTCCCAGTTCCGCCCAATGCCGACCCGGCCATGGCGGCCCTCCTCGAGGTTTTCAACAAGACCAACCTTCTAATCCTCAACCAGAACGCGAGGATTGAAACATTGAAAGAGTCAAGTCGTCTAAGATCCCCTTCACCGAGGAAGGAGTGTCAACGACCACGGAGTCCTCCTCCCCGGCGCGAGAGGAACCGTCAGACACCTCCAAAGCCAAAGACCCTGACCATCCGCAAACGCACCACATCTCTCCCTGGAACCAGCATTCCCCACAACCCAAGAGGACCAGAAAGGGCCGCCAAGCAGAATCCCAACGTTCGCCTCCACCTAGATCCAAGGGCCAAACACGAACCCCGTATCCTCAACGAGACCGCCATCCTACATACAGACGGGATGCCCTCTCCCCGTCTTGGACCAGCAGCAGCAGTGACGACGAGCCTCGCAGCCCGTTATCCCAAGAGATCATGGTCATGCGCCTGCTAAAGGAACTAGAGAAGCCCCCCTCTCTGGGCACATACGACGGAACAACAGACCCCGACGAGTACATCAAAAATATTGATGCGCTGCTTGACTACCACGGCGTCCGGGGCGCTATCAAATGCAGATTATTCTTGACCACACTTAGGAATGGGGCGATGACCTGGTACAAAGGGCTTCATGACGATCCCATCACCTTATGGAGACAATTGGGGAGACTCTTCTCCAGACACTTCACGGCCTCTCACCGCCATCCGAAGATCGAAGCATCTCTTGAGGCCATTATTCAAGGGAGAGATGAACCCCCTGTGAGCCTACATTGAAAGGTCCAACAAGGAGGCCGTCCAAGTTTCTACAACCGATGACATGAAAAAGTTTATGCTCGAGCGCGGGCTCCGTCCCCATATCGAATTTTCTAAAGGCGTAGGCATTCGACCCCTGACGTCGCTGGACGCCTTCCTCCTCAAAGCACAAGCGTACATTTAGTACGAAGAAAAGGAGGCTGCCAGCTCTGCCCGTGATTCCAAGCACAGGGAGAATGCCCGACCATCTAGATCCGACGAGCCCTCGACATCCTGTCGGGGAGATAAAAAACGAGAAGATCGTCCCTGTGAGCCCCGGGATGCCAAAGGACCCTTTGACCGATTCCACAAATACACTCACCTAATAGTTTCAAGGGAAAAGATCCTCACTGAATGCGCAAACTCAGAATTCCAGCAGGCAGGAGTCCGGTTCCCAAAGCAGATACCGTCCAAACCCAACACTGATAAGTCTAAATATTGCCGGTTCCACAAGAGCCACAACCATATGACTGAAGACTGCATCCTCCTAAAGGATGTCATATAGATACTTATCAGGGACGGGCATCTAAAGCAGTTCACCAAACGAAAGGACGCTCCTCGACCTGACACCCAGGAATCCCAAAAGGTTGAGGAAGAAGTGCCTTCCTCCGAGGAAGCCAACCTCCAAGGCGCTATGAGCGTCTCGCGGCTTGAAGATTTCTATATCCCTAAGGGGCTCAACACCCCTCCATATTTCGCCACGTACAGCCTGTGGGAGACGTTTCCCTCCGCCATGGTCATCTCTGGAGGAGGTTTCAACAAAGTTACGGTGGGGTCCGTCAAAAGAAAGTTCGAGCACCTTATCAGCAACAACTCAAATTGGAACTCCACCCTCAACAGAGCCTGGGGAGAGTTTGTCCCCATCTGTTTCTACCGTGATGAGCTCCTCAGTGGAGGCCCTAACGCCAACATCCCTCTGCTCGTAAGAGCTCAGATGGCAAATTTTGACGTTCGGCGAATCCTCATCGACCAGGGTAGCTCTGTTGGTATTATATACTCCCATCTGTTTTCCACACTCCAATTAGAAAAATCACATTTGACTCCCTACGTGGGCTCTGACTTGCAAGGTTTCAATGGGTCGGTGACAAAGCCCTGAGGTTACATTGAGTTGATCGTAACCTTCGGGTCCGCTGAAACGGCCAGGTCAATCAAGGTCCAATTCCTGGTTATAAATTATCCGTCACCATACTAGTGCGTCTTCGGGCGATCGACTCTGGCCGAGATGGTGGTCGTGCCTTCAACAGTACACTTGAAGATGAAATACTACACCTCCAAAGGCCTTATTGCAAATCTACACGGGGACATCGAAGCCACAAGGAGATGCTTCGAAGCAAAATCCAAGGGACTAAATACCATCGCCGCCAGAACGAAGACTCTTGTCCGGCCTTCTCTGCCCAGTGGCACCGAAGAAGTGAAGCCGCTTACCCGTGTCGATTCCATCGACCTTGACAGCCGCTTCCCCGAAGATGACCAAAAGACTCAGAAGGTAAAGGGGAAAAAGATCTAGTCATCCTCGAACATCCCCTCTAGTAGCGGCAAAGCTACCAATCCGATGGCCCAATTCTGGATAGAGAATTCGAGCTTGTCTTGCTTGGCGATGACCCCAAGTGAGGAGTGAAGATTGGGACCGATCTCCCCGAGCTAGTGAGGAAACAACTAAAAGCATACCTCCGAGAGAATGCAGACCTGTTCGCATGGAGTGCGGCGGAGATGCCTGAGCTAGACCCTGACCTGACCTGTCACCACATCACTATCGGCCCCGTCGTTAGGGAGGTGGATCAACGTAGACGACGACAGTCTCTGGAGAAGACGGAGGTTGCTGAACAGGCTGTAAAAGACCTCTCAGAGGAAAACTTTATCTCGGAGGCCAAGTACACCACTTGGCTGTCCAATGTTGTACTTGTTAAAAAGAATAACAGAAAATGGTGCATGTGTATTGACTATCCCGATCTTAATAGGGCATGCCCTAAAGACGCATATTCCCTTCCCAACATAGATAAATTAGTTGATAACTCTGCTGGCTTTAAATTTCTATCTTTCATGGACGCCTATTTGGGCTACAACCAAATACCCATGGCGAAAAGAGACAAGAGGTACACGACCTTCATGACCGAGTCAGGCAACTATTACTACAACATAATGCCCTTCGGTCTGAAGAATGTTGGTGCTAGCTACCAAAGGATGATGTACAAATTCTTCCGAGGAGAAATCGAGGACATGCTCAAAGTCTATATGGACGACATAATCGTAAAATCCCATGTGGAATCCGATCAAACGGCCCACTTGAAGAAGGTTTTCGAGCAAGCCAGGAAGTACAAGATGTGTTTCAATCCGGAAAAGTGCACGTTCGGGGTATGAATAGGCAAGTTCCTCGGTTTCTATCTAACCGAACGAGGAATTGAAGCTAACCCAGACAAGTGCAGAGCCTTCTCCGAGTTCCCGACGCCGAACTCTAAAAGTCCATCCAGTCCCTCAACGGGATGCTCACATCGCTTTCCCGCTTCGTAGCCAAGTCTGCCCAACACGTCCTCCCCTTTTTGAAACTCCTCTGTAAGGAAGTCAAATTCGAATGGATAGAGGAATGCAACAAAGCTCTCCTCCACTTGAAGCAAGCCCTGTCGGCGCCACCAATCCTTTCCCGGCCAGAAAATGGAGAAACCCTCTTTCTCTACCTCGCCGTAGCAACTGAGGCTGTGAGCGTCGCCCTCATCTGTGAAACTCCTGACGGACAGAAACACATCTATTTCACGAGCAAGGCATTGTAAGAGCAAGAGCTGAGGTACCAAAAGATAGAAAAGATGGCCCTCTCCTTCATCAATGCTGCGAGAAGACTGAGGTACTATTTTCTGGCCCACACAATCGTGGTACGCACGAAGCATCCCATAAAGCAACTACTGGATCGTCCAGACATGGTTGGTAGGATGCTCAAATGGTTGCTGGAACTATCCGAATTTGATATCCAGTACGAGATCAGAAAGGCCCTCATGGCACAAGCATTAGCTTACTTCATAGTGGAAATGACCTTGCCCGGCCAACCGAACGAGGGTGCTCGCAAGTGGGTTATATTTGTCGATGGAACGTCCAGCTCGGCGGGGAGCAGAGCAGGTGTCATCCTGGAAAACGAGGAGGGAATCCTTATCGAAGTTTTGCTCACACTGTCCTTCCCCACCTCCAACAACCAGGATGAATATGAAGCCTTCATGGCCGGTCTGCGCCTCGCCAAGGACCTGGGAGCGGAAGAAGTCGTCATCTGCACCGACTCTCAGCTAGTGGCCTTCCAAGTTTGGAGGCAATACCAGGTAAAAAATGACAACTTATTAGAATACCTAGCCCTAGTTAAGGAGGAGATGGCAATGTTCACCTCCGTGGAAGTAAAACATGTTCCCTGTGAACACAACGTCCGGACAGACATCATATCAAAACTAGTCAGCACGAAGAAAAAAATGGGGAAACAAATCCATCATCCAGGAAATACTCCCGCGACCTAGCATTGAGATACCGCCTACGGCCCTAGACGTGCACGTCGTCGGTGACGACCATTGCTGGATGACCCCGGTGTACAATTACCTCACTAAAAACGAACTGCCATCCGACCCTAAGGACGCCAGTGTAGTAAGGCATAGAGCATGCTTCTACGTTCTGGTTGAAAACAAGATGTAAAGGCGAGGATTCTCCATACCTCTCCTCAAGTGCGTCGAAGAAGAAATGGTCGCCCACATCTTGCGTAAGATCCATGAAGGAATCAACGCCTAGCACCTCGATGGGAGATCTCTCACGAGGAAAGTTCTCCGGGCAGGTTACTATTGGCCGACCATACAAAACGAAGCAAGGAAACACGTGAAGAAGCGTGAGAAATGCCAACGACACAGAGACATGCACCTAGCACCGCCCAACGAGCTTAAGGAAATGTCCTCCCCATGGCTATTCGCCTGGTGAGGCCTAGACATCCAATGGCTGTTCGTCGTAGGGTCGAACCAGAATAAGTACTTGATAGTAGGCGTAGACTACTTCACCAAGTGGATAGAAGATGAAGCCCTGGCCAAGATAACAGCCCACAAAATACTTTGTTTCTACAAAAGTAACATCCTTGCCTACTTCGGCATTCCTCAGGAAATCGTCATAGACAATGGGACACAGTTCACAGACAAAAAGTTCCAGGAGTTCGTCGCTCAACTAGACACTAAACAACACTTTGTATCCATCAAGCACCCTCAACTAACGGGCAAGCAAAAAAAGAGAATAGAGTAATCTTACGAGGCCTTAAATGAAGGCTAAAAGAAACGAAGAGGCAATGAGTCGAGGAGTTGCACAACATGCTCTGGGCCTATCACACTACACCTCATTCGTCAATCGGGGAAACCCCTTTTCGCCTAGCATAGGGGACAGAGGTGGTAATCCTCATTGAAACTCACGTGCCTTCCAGATGGACTGAAGCACCTTTGAACGAAGAAACAAACAACAAGGCCCTAAGAGAAGAACTCGATCTCGTCGAAGAAGTTCGATCAGGTGCAGCCCTCCATGAAGCCTCACTTAAACAAAAAATCACAATCAGGCACAACGCCAAGGTTATCTGACGAAAGTTCCAAGTAGGCAGCCTCATCCTAAGGAGGAATCACAAAGATTCCCGTGAAGGCAAGCTCGCCACAAACTGGGAAGGACCCTACCACGTTAGAACAAAAACGGAGAACGGGGCCTACTATATAGAATACCTTACCGGGGAAGAATTAGCTCGACCATGGAACACTAAAAAGCTGAAACAATATTACAGCTAAGGCCCTCACTATCGACGTGTCTCGCCCAGACAGCGGGCATAATCAACGACCATAGACGCGTGCCCAGGTACAAGTGTTGCGCCACCAACACGGATTTAAGCAAGGTTTAGTCAAAGAAAAACTTAACCCATGCTCGATGGCAGTTCCTCGATCGAGCCCGTCGTCGTCAAAGTATCACGAACGGCAGAACCCCCAGCTCACGATGGGAAGTTCACGCTGCGAACTCAAGCCACAAACATGGCCTGAGCTGCGCTCCCCTGCCCGAAAATAACCCGGGCCTTTCGACCAGTTCCCCACACTGTCGAATATCATTTGTCGAGCATACCCGAAACATAATAAATTACTAAGTGCCTCGTATGACTGCATTGGATGGCGCATGAAACTTAGAAAAAAATAACAAAGATATATATAAGCATACAAATACATATTAACATAAGGCACCCACAAGGGCCGCAAGTATGCATGTTACAATAAAACAGAGCCAAGCCCCACAAAATGAAATTACATATTAATCAAGCGGCACGCAGGCCAAAATATCAACCGAGGAAGATTCACTGCTCCTCTTGCTGGGTCTTCTCTTGGGTCACCTGCCCGTGTTCTTCACCACCTTCACCGAACAGGACGAACTCGGGGACGACTATCTTGCCATCCTTAACAGAATAGAGGAACCCTGTGCCTTCGGTAGTCAGCTGGACACCAGGGTTCACCAACTTCAATTGATCCACGATGTTCTGAAAATCCTCCTCGCTGATGGCCATAAGGTCGTCGTCATCCTGAGTGATCCGGGCAACCAGCTTCGCCCGAGTCGATAGCTTCTTCATCTCTTCGGTCTCGTCTTTAACAGGAGCAGCAACGACCTTCAGCTTCTCCACCAAGTCCTCACCGGCTTTCTTCTGGGCAGCCAGGGCATCCCTTTCCATGGTCATCTCCTCGTGACCCTTCCGCGCAGCTTCTTCGAGCTCCCTATCCCGCTCTTTCTGGAGCTTCTTAACCTTTTCTTCGAGGGTCGCCACCGCAACCTGGGATTTCTTCAGCTCAAGCTCAAGAGGATAGTCGTCCTCGGTGTACACCACGACCATCTCCAGGATCCTCATCAAGGCAGCGACATCTAGCGTAAGCATGGCCCGCTTGCTAGGATGATCTATCTCCTCGAGCTTTAGAGATTCTGCCCAAGGAATGGACAGGGAGGACCCCTCGAAGAACTTCTTATTATGCAGGTAGGGAGGTAGATCGAACTTGCTTTTGACGGGCTCCTGACTAAGGTCCACGATTTCATTAGCATGGGTGCGCTTAAGCCTTAAACTCACAGGCAGGGGGACGTATGAGTGGCTGGCAGGGTAGACGAGGAAGTCCCCGATCTTATTTGGGGAGGAGCCGTTCGCTGACCAAGGCGACTTCTTCCTAGGGTCGTGCTGCCCTTCACCTTTCCATGTGTATTCTTTACCATCCTCTCCTGCACCGAAGACATATTACCTGCAAAAACAACAAACACATTAGCGCGTGGAAAGAGAAACATCTCGGATAAAATAAGAAGAAGCGAGAAGCTACCCAGAGTTTAAGAGCCTCCTCGCGAGTGCTAACTCGAGGAGCTCTTTAGTATTGGTATACCGGGCTTCCACCTGTAGCCCCCCATCATCTTCATAAAGCACCTGCCCTGCGTGAGTCACCCACTGGGTGGGGAGGAAACTATCCACAAAGGCCACTAGCTTAGCATAGCTGGCGCAATAATCATCAACCAACTGATGAGGAGTAACTATGTACTCATCAGTCAAGCGGGTAAAGTGAGCCCCACTCCAGCAGAAAGGGAAAGTGAACAACCTACGGGCAACTATTTTTCCTTCCTTGTCTATTAGATCCTCCCCATTTTCGTCTGTAGAGACCTCCCACACGAAGGTCAAGTCGATAGCTTTCTTCAACACAAGCTTGATCACATAAAATATCTCTTTAAAGGTCCGAATAGATTCAGAGAAAGGCTTGAATAATTTCCTCCCCTGCTTCAGAGAAACCCAATCGAACTTTCTCCCTGACACTTGCTGTTGAAGATGAAACATAGTGAAGAAGAATGGGAGAGTGGCCCCGATCTGCAAGTACTTGCACACAAACTCATATGCCCGCATGAAGGCGATATAATTTGGATGTAGTTGGGAGGGCGCCAAGTCCAAATGTACGAAGACTGCCCGTTGAAATTCTGTGAAGGGAAGCCTCAATCCTATCTCTTTGAAAACATACTCGTACATAGGAATTCTCTCCCGTACGCCGAGCATATACGGTCATTCTATGAAGGGAAGTGGACCCTTCATTCTCCCATTGACCCCACTATGGTAAACGCATCCCTAGTGTATGAAGAAAAAAAGCGAGGCATGCTCCATCAGCTCGGTCGAGGTCCTCGCAGCACTCACCCCCTAGCCTCAGGGGACGAGGAGTCATCATCTGTTTCAGTATCTTCCGAGGAGCTATCCTCTAACAAATCTCTAAGATGTTTTCTTTGTCAGCCTCACGCAACATCGCCTTTACCTGAAAAGTAGAGGATACAAGTAAATTTGATGACAAAATCAAATCCACCCTTCCACTTCTAGTCAAGTGAAAGGGCGTGTAAAGGGCCAAGGACAACATCCTCGACCTAAACCATACTCAAATGACACAACTAACAAACGAGGAAAGTTCTCCCCGGCACATCCGGGGAAAAATCCCCGCGCATAAAACCCAGAAATCTCATGAAGGAAACACTGAAATTCATGGTTTCCTCCGGCAGCAAACACCATCGTGCCGTCACAACTTAAGGGATTAACTAAAAACCTATGGCTTGCTAAATTTCTCTTTCCTAAAAACAACCACTACAACACCGACAACAAAGAAAATGGTCGCGCCATCGTTTGCCACTAACAACCACCATAAAACTACCCTAAAACTACCTCGTTTCAGCCCTAACCACCTGCATTCTAAAGCATAAAACTAGAAAAACATATAGTAAGAAAAGACTTCTTCGGACACAAGGAAGATTAAGACAACTATGCCCAGAAAGCTGACTATTCTTAAGTCGTCACTACCATGCTCGGTAGCAACGACTTGGGGAGCTACTGTTCTGGAGTGGCCCAATGACTAGGCATGGCCAATTCCACTTCTGCACCCAGAATGGCCAAATTGCCTAAGTCCAATCACTTTGGGGGAGAATTTACCTTTCTGCCCCTCCAACAGGGGAGGCTGACCAATTTACCTTTGGCCACAACACTTCTCCTCATCAGTCTCTGCCCGTCACGCACGGTTCCACCATCCAGAAACATCCAAGACGCTTGTGCTCGTAACTACGCCTCTGCCCGTAGCAACGACTAGTTATTGGCACGTCTGCCAGTTCTAACGGCTAGTTCTGCGTAGTTACCCTAGTTATTCGAGAAACGGTTATCTCGCCCCCGAAAATAAGAACCAATGGCCAAGCACTTGGGGCACTATAAAAACCCTCTCATTCGAGAGGGTCAGGTATCCAGTATTCACCCTGAAATACTCATATTATGTACTTGCTCTCTCTCTCTTGCTTGTTTTCTTACTTTAACATCAGAAGTTGCCTTGCAGGTACACCTCCTCCTCCTCTTTCACACCCAGCATCACAGACGCTTGTATTTGACCTACCTCAGGTTCTGATCAACTGGTAAGATCAGAAAACTATATATAAAGAGAAAAGTATTACAAGAAGAGAATACAACATAATTTATTATTTGTGAACCTAAAGCTTGACAAATCAAGCTTGTTCCTAATAAATTATTTCCTCAAAAATAAATGCAATTGATTCAAAAAAACAAAGCTCTGCATTCAAAGACCAAAGTTTGCAAGAGAATTCGCATAGATATTTCCTTCCTGATAAATATGAGTTATATAGAAATTCATGCTTTGAAGAAGTTGGTAATTCTCCCATTTGTTTCTTATGGGCCAAGGAATAATAGAGGTTTTTTCTGAAGGTTAGGACAATCAAAGACGATTCTGATTCAATCCACAAATTATGCCAATTGTTCAAGGCGACAATCTTGATCGCCTTTAACACACCATTAAGAGAAGAGACAACCCTTAGGTTTTGATCAAATCAAGCAACAAAATTGCGAATATGATTACGGAAAACACCACCAAAGCAGAGGCAGATGGAGTAGCCGCACCATCAGTGTTACATTTCATCCAACCATCATTGGACGGGGACCAATAACCTTAGAAACCGAAGGGGCCTTGGAAGGTGAATATCCACTATGAGCTTTTTCAGTATTACAAGGTCGGACATGAACCTTGAAAGATCAATTTGATGGAGTTTCCAGTCATAACCACATTACTAGAAATTTGGATAATCGTAGCCTTCCAACTAATTATGTTTCCTTTATACCTAGCATTATTTAGTTTGCTATATGGTGTTGATAATGCTGATGATGCAAAACTAGATGTGTCATACCCTAATTTTTACCCCTAAGATTCCACCTATCATATCATTTTCATCTCATCAAAATCACAAGCATGGTATCCTCCTAACCCCTCTCTTTGGGGTTGCCTTTAAGAAGAGATCACCAAGCACCTTTGTGTTTTCTTTGCTTGCTTCGTATGCTAAAATCACTAACCTATTCAAAATACAAAAATATGTGTTGTTTTCTCTTTCTTATTGTACAAGGTAGGACTTGCAATTAATGGATCAAGCTGGTTTTTAAATTAGGATTTTTTGTTCCCAAAGTCAAAGTTTAGTAAACAAATGATTCACAAGAGCTCTCATATCAAGGCATGGCCTATAATCTTAGGTCATAATCATGTCAAGCTTCATTCAACATCATTTGATCAAGAGAAGTTCAGTTTGTGCATGATTTCAAAGACAATTCAAGTATGGCTCGTGTGTTTATTTCCATGCCATTTTCATCCATTTTTCAAGAAATCATCCAAGATTATTCAAAGAGACAAGCAAGTTTCCATCATTTGGTGTCCAAGTGTTCATCAATGGGCCTTTGAGTGCAAAAAGTGGCAAGAAATCACAAGTTGGCACATGTTTGGTTGGCCTAAAATCAAGTATGGCATGTCACTTGGTCCAAACACCATAACTTCTTCATTTTTTTCAACATTTTGGAATCTTCTTTGAGCCAAATGTCACATTTGAACTCTTCTACAACTCTGCTTCAAGGGCAAACATCAATTCAACCTCTAAGTCCATAAATTTTAGGATTTTCTCAGCTGCTCATTATGCACAAAAGTAGGCCCAAGACCTGGTCGACCTAATGTCTGGCTAGAATTTTAGGTCACGAACCCAAATTTGAATCAATGCCATTTTCAATACAAACATCCTTTTGATGTAATTATTTTTATGTTTGATTATTTGCAAAGATAAGACTATTTGGAAAAAAGAAAATCTCAAAATGTACAAGTGGATTCTATTTGGCCTAAGCTAAAACAACGACGCCTTGAGCTTTGCTTCTTGACCAACTTAGGTCATGAGTTTCACGCTAAATTCTAATTTGGGACCACTTGCGCATGTGAAACCTTTTTGGCAAAGTATAAACGCATCTGAACAAACACAAAAAGACTTGTTTCAATTGCCAATTCACAAATTTCATGCCTCATGCTCACACGGTTGCAAATCACCAAATTTCAACCCTAATTCACACGAATTCAGATCTATTTCACATGTGTGAGATTAAAAACACTTTCCCTATAAATAGAGGAAGCATTTTCCTTATTTGTAAGCTTTGAAAGCCAAAGAAACTCTGCAACCATTTGAACCCGATACCTCAAAAAAAACAGTCAACCATTTCTTTGATTCAAGCTCTTTTAGCTTTGAATCTTCGCCCAAAATCACTCACCAGCACCTTCCAAAGCTAACTGTAACCGTTGTCGTACCTTGAAGTTACCTGAATCAAGCTCTCCATTTCCATCTTTGTTGGACCTTTGAGCTTCAACTGAAAAGGTAGTTACGCATAACATTTTTTAGCAAACAAGTTACTAGTGTGTTTTTCTTGATTCACTGATCAAAAGCCCTCTTCTACTTAAATTCATCTTTTGATTTAGTCATTTAATTTACTTTGAAGAACTAGGGTTCTTCATGTGTTTGAGCAAATTCTCTCAGCTCAGAACAAATCAATTGCCTGATGCAGAGATACGTGAATGATGACGTGTTGCTCACTTGAGTCCATGGTTGATTCGTGCTAAAAATGCGAGTCAAAGATTTACAAAAATTGAACCAAGGTTAAAGATAAAGTTCACTTCGTGCGTGAAATTTGAATTTTAACCTCTCCTTTACACGTATACTAGTCGTAGCCCCCTTTTCAAATATTTCTTTTTTTCCTTTTATTTTTCTATTTATTTTCTTATTTAATTTTAAATCATTTTTAATGCTTACTCTAATTTTTTTCCATAATTTCATAAAAATATTTTCTATCACATATATTTTTTGCATAATTTTTAAAAAATCATTTTACATTTAATCCACATTTTCTTCTAATTTTTATTTTGCATTTTATTTTTGATCATTTTCAAATATATTTGCATCCAACTTTTGAGATCCTTCTATTTGCAATATTTGTGACTTCGAATAATTTTCTCAACCATTCATTTGGTGTTTTGATGCATCTTTGGAATTTTTATTTTAATTCCCATTAAAAATTATTTTTAAATCCTTTTTTATTTTGATTTTATTCAATTTTGAGAAGGTCTTAAACTTGTCTCTCGATGATTTCTTAGTTGAACATATTTTCAAAATTTCAAGTGTTTGGTTGATGATCCCTTGGTTGATTGAACCTTCTTTAGTTCAAACATGTTAACAGATGATCATTTGGATCATCTATGATACTTTGCATCAGAGATAGGTTATCCTTTGATGATCATTGCTTTGTGGCCTTTAACTTGTTGATAAATGATTCTTAGTGGTTGCTTGAGCCTCTTCTCATCTCAATATCCTTTCTTCTTTGTTTTAACTATTGTATTACATTGCTTTAAGAGGATGATTTTGTATCATTTCTCTAGCTTGTTTGAACACATAAATTGTTATTGACCAACCTTAGATAGGTGTGACTTCTACATAAGTTCACTTACGATTTCTTAACATAGCATTAAATTATTCTGACTCGATTAAATTCTCACTAATTACTAACAGTGACATATTAGTTATGCTAACCTTTATGTCTTTTACTTTATGCTTTTACAGTTATGTCATTTATTTTTATTTCATTTACTTTTATGTCATTTACATTCATGACATTTACATTTTTGTCATTATTTTTTTCCCTTTTATCTTTATCCCTTATTTTGCTTTATTGTTTCCAAAAGAACAAAAAACATGATAAAATGACTAAGACCCTAAAAAACTTAAGCTTCTGGACTTTGTACTACTATCTCTTGCTTGAGGAGTACTTTGGACTATAGACTTAGAATTTAGTGCTTCCCCTTTGCTTGGAGTAGTATCTGAGACTTTAGAGTTATGTGAGAATTTGAAGTTCATCTGAGACTGTGAGCTTCGTCTGGAACTTTGTGTTTCATATGAGACTTTATGATCCTCAATTCAAGACTTGAAGGCTTTCTCTATGGCTCTAAGACTTTTTTACTCATCTGGTTTTCTTTGATATTCATCAGTGCTTGTTGCTTGTTCATCTTATGGCTCAATCCAAAGGGAAAGGAATGTTGGTTTTGACCTATGTCAAATGCTTGTATATTCTTGTGGTTAGTACACTTGTGCACACAAAGGTTTTCTCTTGGGCTACCTGACAATGATACCATTTACTTTATGCTTTAGGATAGTCTCTTATTCTCCTTCCCACTTCTTAAATTTTCAAAACTTCTCTCTATTTCAAAAACTTCTTGTTTTCAAGCTTCACACATTTTCTCAATAAACCTTGACTTTATCAAGTGATCCATAAAATCTTTTCTCAATAAATGATAAAACACTAAAGTATACCCAAACTCTTTTCAAACTCTAAAAAAAGACAATCCTCATCAAAAATTTTTTTGTGCCTTTGTGCACTTTTCTTTAAGAGCTCTTTTCAAAAGACTAGATGTTAATCTATTCTTGCAGTGATGCAAACCACTATACTTCTACAAGATGCTGAGAAACGACTGACATTTACCACTTGAATGTTGAGATGTACTTGTGAGAAAGTCCAAGTAAAAGTTATCCATATCAAGATGATGTAAATGCTCATTTCCTCATACTTATGGGTAGTAAGTTGAGTTTTCCACTCGAATACGACAAAATATCTATTCACTTAAAATCAATCAACAAAAAACCTAACTTTTTATAAACACAGATTAACAAGTAATTCCCGTTGAGTACAATAGATGTGAGGGGTGCTCATACCTTCCCCTTGCATAATCAACTCCCGTATCCATACCTCTTTTTTTTTTTAGCTTTTTGCGTTTGTGGGTTTTGTTCGATCTTTTCCTTTTTCCCTTTGGAAATAATAAAGTTCGATGGCGACTCTTGTTTTTTTAGTTAAGTTAATCAATAGCTTAATCTCAGTGATTTTTTTCTGCCACGACAGGATGGTAACTTTGGCTTGAGAGGACCAATGCTTCTTGCACATATACTGTTTTGAACTGGGCCTGAGGCTGACACACAGTCGGGCATGGCCTAACCTAGCTCCTTGTCGGGGAGGGCCCAATCCATCAATGCATATGTGAAGCTCTCACATGTTTCCCTCATGGTCTCCATGTCCTCCCCACGTGGGGACACGTTATCAAACAACTACCCACCTTCCGAAGGTCACAGAGCAATTGACCCAGGGCGAAGACCACGTGCTGGTCTTCCCTACCCCATGTAAGCCCTAACAGTTACTCGTATTGGGCCTTGCAATCCAACCCAGTGCAAAGTAATCATTGGCCCAGCGCTGGGGGCACATTATAAATACCCTATTTCACTAGAGGGTCAGGTATTCTATTCTCTACACACTTTCTCTGTACTTGCTCTTTCTACTCCGTCTTTTACTTTAGCATCGGGATACCTTGCAGGTACACCCCTTGCTCTTCTCCATCATCGGTGAATTGGGAGCTCACGATGTGTTGTTGGATGTTGATCATTTTCTGATCCGGTAAGATCATTGGCGCCATTTGCGGAAATCTTGCTTCCCCGTTCTTCCTTCCAAAGAAATCCAAGAACCAAAGCATACCTCAACCTTCATTGATCATGTGAGGGCAAATAGTCACACAACAAATGTTCTCAAGTTTCGATGATGACAAAGTACAACCTCGGATCAATAGGAGCTGTCAATTTCACCCAAAAGACAATTGCAATACTTAACATATCATATCCTTCCTATATCTCTTTAGTTCATCATATTATCATTGGCAAAACACGTGATAAATATTCAGTCGTGACAAAACGCACGAAACAACAAGTGATGATTTTTTGCAGGTTTTGAAGCTCTGAGTCGACCACACATCAGCGCACAACCTAGTTAACCTTCCCACGGGTTAGCGCATGGAAGCTGTGCGTTGACCACCAGTCAGCGCACAACCCAGTTCACTTTCCCACGGGTCAGCGCAAGGAAGCTATGAGTCGACCATCAATCGGTGCATGAAGACTTCACATTTCCTACGGGTCAGTGCACACCGACATATGGTCGACGCATACTGTTGAGTTTTTAATATTGCTAATTTCTGCAGGCCATGCATCGACGCATGGACCTGCTATGGTCGACCGTTCGCATGTTGTTAAGTATCTTTTCACTGTTTGAAATCCTGTTGTGTTAGTTATTTGACTTATTACTATAAATAGAAGGTTGTTAATTTTAACCATTAACAATTACATATTGAGTAAATTGTGAAAACAAGAAAAGTGAAATAGGTGCCTACATTTCTCTTCATCTTCATCCTCAAACAACACACAACACTGCAACTACACACAACCATTTTTGGAGTGCTTTGTGTCTCGTTCAAGGTGATAAGGTTCGAATCCGTTGAGTGGAAATCCGGTTCGGGTGGAGAATTATGGCAGGTTTTTCTTGAATAAAACCTTGAAGGTTTTTCCCTCCAAGATTCTACGAATTTGGGGGTTTTTGGTACGGATCGTCTCTATCAACATTCAGCGGTGCGAAGGTGATCGAGAAACGGAAGATTTCATCAATCTAGTAGTTGGGGCTGTGAAGTGTTGAAGGGTGTTCCGGGTTCGATTCGTTGGTGTCTAAGATCAGCCGGGCCGAGGGTTTGAAGAACTGAAAGTTATTCAACAAAGGGGTTGGAATCAGAGGTCAATTCACAACGATCGGAGGTCTTGATTCAACTCGAATCAAGGAGCAGGAAGTGATAGCAACATCAACATCTATAGGGATTGTTTATATTATTGCTTATCAACTCTTGTATAAACTACTACAACTCTACATGTGATATCTATTATAAATCATCTCAATTCTATTTTTAGAATTGAGGGCAGACGTACCCCGAAGCGAGGGGGGGCGGGGGAACTGCCTCAACAAATCTTTGTCTTCTTTACTTTTCAGTATTTTCATTTTCAGCTTAACAATTAAGTGATTTTAGTTTAAGCAATTTTATTGATTCGAACATTTAATTTAGTAAGTAACTGGAACTGTTTAAACTTGTGTACAATAAACACTTGTACAAGGATTTTAAAGTTACTTACTTAAGTCAAAATCCACTTGGAGTGTTTCGCACACCAAGTGTTCGATAAATTGCCTGAACCAAAACTTACTTAGTTTACTTGCTATATTTTGGTGGGCTGTGTTGAGCATTGGAACTAGCACTACTAATTAGTGGTGAAACAAATTGATTAGTGTGACTAGTGTATTGAATCTACTATTCTTTTATTATCATATCCGTTAGCTTAACGCATATCCGATCTTCCAATAACGTTCGTTTTAGACGCGTTTTTCCAAGGCCGCTTCCGCACTTAAAAACATTTTTAAAACCAATTTTAAATTGGTAAGCGCCGACTCAAATTTTAATTGGTATCTATTCAACCCCCCTTCTAGATCCGAGCCATCGTCTAACAGATCATGGCCAGCCCACGCAATGACGATAACGTCCATGAAGCCGCCTCCGCCCTGTTCACCAATGGTGACGATCACGATCCCAATATGACTGTTCACGTCGAGGAAGGCGACATAAGGGACGGGCACACCGCCTCACCCTCCCCCGATGATGCGGCCTTCAACGCTCAAGAGAAGCAGAGCTGACGGGAAGACTAGGAAACCGAAGAGTCGTTCAAGGAGCCCTCCACACCACGACAGGAGCCCTTGGTACGACCCTTTCCCCTCACGTTCACCCATCATAAGCGACGAGGATGACCCTCGCGCTTTGCTGGTCAGGGCTATCATGGAGACTCGTCTCCCCGTCGGGATGGCCCCCGACCCTGGCTAGCTACGATGGTACGACCGATCCGGACGACCATATTGAAAGTATGAATGCGATGCTCGACTACAGGAACGTCCGAGGAGCCATCAAGTGCAGGCTCTTTCCCATGACCTTGAGGAAAGGCGTGATGGCATGGTATAAAAGCCCCGAGCCCGAGTTCATCACCTCCTAGAGAAAGATGAAGAGGCAGTTCTCCAGGCACTTCACCGCTTCCTGACGACACTTGAAGACGGAAGCATCCCTGGAAGCCATCATCCAGGGGAAGAAAGAATCTTTTCGGGACTATATAGAGAGATTTAACTGAGAATATGTACAAGTGTCTACTTCGAACAACATGAAGAGGTATCTGATTGAACGAGGAGTGCAACCTCGCACTGAGTTCGCCAAGGCCGTCAACATCAAAAGGCATAACACACTAGAAACACTCCTTCACAAGGCCCAAGCATACATCTAGTACGAGGAAATAGAGGCCGCCACTTGCTCCCGCAACTCGTGGAACCTGGAGACTTCCAAAAATTCCATACACAAAGACTCCACCACTCCTCGACGAGGTGGTGAGAGAAGAAGAGAAGACCAGCCCTAGGACTCCCAGAAGCAGAAGGGGCCAACTGGCCGGTTCACCGAGTACACGCTACTCACATCTCCCCGCGAGTGCATTTTGACCGAGTGCATAAAGTCAGAGTTCCAAAAAGGTAGTGCCGGCTTTCCAAAGCTGACACCCCCTAAGCCCAACGTCGACAAGTCCAAGTACTGCCAATTTCACCAGAGCCATGAACACGTCATGGAAGATTGCATCCACCTCAAGGATGCCATCGAAACCCTAATCAAGGAAGGGCACCTGAAATAATACACTAGAAGGAACGAGGCTCCTCGACATGAAACTCGCGAGGCAAAGAGGGTCGAGGAGGTGCCACCACCCTCTGACGAGACGGGGCTGCAAGTCGCCTTGTGCATCTCCCGACCAAAGGATTTCTACCTCCCCTATGAGGCCGATACAACGCTGTCTGCTTGCAACCCTTGGGAGAACTTCCCAGCCGTGATGTTCATATCTGGCAGGGGCCCCAACAAGCTTTTAGTAGGGTCGGTCAAGAGGAAATTTGAGGAGCTGATCGACAAGAGTTCAAAGCAGAGAGCCACCCTCGAAAAGTTCAAGGGGAACTCGAACCCGATCACCTTCTACCTCGAGGAGGTGCCGGGAGGCACCCCTAACTCCAGCATTCCCTTGCTGATCAGGGCTCAGATGACAAACTTTAACGTCCGCCACATTCTCGTCGACCAAGGAAGCTCGATGGACATAATGTACGCTCACCTTTTCACCACTCTCCAGCTCGACGAGAGCCATCTGACGTCATATATTGGATACCACCACGAGGTCATGGGGGTACATGGAGCTCCTCGTCACCTTCGTATCCGAAGAGACTACAAGACAGGTCAAGGTCTGATTCATGGTGATAGAATGCCCCTCTTGTATCAATGCATTCTTGGGAGGCCAACCCTGGCCGAGCTGACTGTGGTGTCGTCCACGGTGCACCTAAATATGAAGTACTACATGACCAGGGGTCGAGTAGTCACCCTCCACGAAGACATCGAAGCGGCCAGAAGATGGTTCGAAGTGGCCATCAAGGGACTCAACTCGATCAACATCACACCCAAGAATGCCGACAAGCCATCCTAGACTGAGGAGCAGAAGTCGTTGCCCCGTGTCAACTCCGTCGACCTCGACATCCGTTTCCCCAGCAAGCAGGAGCAAAACAAAGTACCAGAAGACGTGCCTCCAGCAAACAACGAACAATCACTCCACCCAATGTGCCCCATTCCAGATGGCGAGTTCGAGCTCATTATGCTCAGTGACGACCCCGACAGGAGCGTCAAGATTGGAAATAGGCTCTACGACCTGGTATGGAAGCAACTGAAGGCCTGCCTCCGGGAGAATGTTGACCTCTTTGCATGGAGCTCCGCAGAGATGCCTGAGCTTGACCCCAATGTGGCCTATCACCAGCTCTCCATAGATCCGGCTGCTAGGGCCATAGTACAACATAGGCATAGGCAGTCTCCCGAGAAAGTGGAGGCTGCTGAAAAAGCTTTAAAAGACCTTTTAAAGGAAAATTTTATTTCGGAAGCCCGGTACACAACCTGGCTATGCAACGTTATATTAGTAAAAAAGACTAATGGAAAATGGAGAATGTGCGTTGATTATACCGATCTTAACCGGGCATGTTCCAAAGATGCATATCTGTTGCCTAACATCGACAAACTGGTCGACAATTCGGCAGGTTTTAAACTACTATCGTTCACGGACGCCTACTCGGGGTACAACCAAATTCCCATTGTGAAGGCCGACAAACAGCACACGACTTTCATGGCCAAGTCGGGCAATTATTACTACAACGTAATGCCTTTCAGTCTGAAAAACGCCAGCGCAACCTATCTGCGAATGATTAACGAAGTCTTCCGGAGCGAGATTAAAGACACATTCAAGGTCTACATGGACGACATGATCGTGAAATCACGAGAAAAAATTGACAACATTGCCATATCAGAAGGGTCTTCGATACGGCGCGGAGATTTAGAATGAGATTCAACCCGGAGAAGTGCACCTTCAGCGTCTGAACAGGCAAGTTCCTCGGCTTCTACTTGATGGAGCGAGGAATAGAGGCAAACCCCGACAAGTGCCGGGCCTTCTTCGAGTTCCCAATGCTAAACTCGAAGAAGTCGATCCAATTTCTCAACGGGATGCTCACCTCACTATCGCAGTTCGTGGCCAAGTATGTCCAACATGCTCTCCCATTTTAAAGCTTCTACGCAAGGAAGCCATGTTTGAGTGGATCGAGGAGTGCGAACAAGCCCTCCTCCACCTCAAACAAGTCTCTCGGAATTCCCAGTTCTTTCGCGACCTGAGGACAAGGAGACTCTCTATTTGTACCTCATCATCACAACTGAAGCTGTCAGCATGGACCTCATCCGTGAAACCCATGAAGGGCAGAAGCCAATCTATTTCATCAGAAAAGCCTTGCAGGGCCCTGTTGATGCGGTAAAGCAGCAAGCAAAAATAATATTAAGTACCCAGTTTTGTCGTCTCCACAGGGATTAGTGCGATATGAACGCCATTCAACGATTTCTACATTTCTAAACTTATTGTTCAAAATTTTTGGTTTAAAGGGTTCAAAGAACCATAGATAAAAATAGAAAATATAAAATAAAGATTGAAATATAAATGAAGCCTTGTTGGGATTGGATTTCATCAATTGATAACATATGCATTCTTCTGAACAAATTAAACACAACGCAACCATTCATCTAATATCATCACGTATCACTCACGACAAAGCTTATCTCTAACGCGACGTCGAGAGAAAAACCATGTTGTCTCATTGGTGATCTCTCACTCAACAAAAACACAACACAGAGCATTAAGATCTGATACTCACGCAAATGCTAAGCATAAACCTATCTCTAGAATTTATGATCTAACAGGCAATCATCCTAGATCCAGATATGAAGAGTATATCTCTATCACGGTTTAAATCAAAGATAAACAAGAAAGCAAAGATAACACCCATATCAGATAAACGATTGTTTCATATAAAATACAATGATCAGAATACGTACACACACTTAACCTTTTTACATGTATTCATCTAATCTGCCAAATGGTTATGAACAACATTCTTCATCACTATTATCGCATACCCACACAATATCATATTTATCCTACCCATGCTAGCCATGCTACTTAATCAACACAGCACCATAGAAGATAAAATGAATATCAACTTCAAAACCATGTCAAAAGTTTGTTCATTGATAGAAGAAAATCTGAGATCAAAGATGTGAAAAGGTTTTATCAAGACCCACAAATACATAATCAAAGATATTCAATCATAGAGAATCCAAAATAAGTTCACAAACATATATTAGATGAAATACATAAGGTATCAAAAGATTACAATCCAAACCCCAACAAGAGATCGAAGATCTTACCTCCCCCTTAGGGTTTTGTGTTTCTCTCTCAAGAAGAAATGAAGAAAAATAAGCTCTGATGTCTAGAATGGAAAAAAATACAAGTTATGACCTAAAAAAGCAAGAAAATCACTTAAATATACATTCAGGATCTGTCACGTTCTCCTAGCGAATAGCTAGCGAACGGCTAGCGAACAACTAACTTTGGTACTTTCAGATCTGTCCAATTCTGGACTCGTTCGCTACCTGCTCGCCTAGCGAGTAAGCTAGCGAGTTATTCGCTATCTGTTCGCCTAGCGAGTTATTCGCTACCTGTTCGCCTAGCGAGCATGACAACATTTTGGTGGTTTTGCATGTTGTCTTGGTTTCCTTGCCCATTTCTTGTGTCTGACTTTTTACTTGTTTTGTGCCTAATTCCTGCACAATAACACGCAAATCAAAGGTACCAAGAGATTTTCTCATAATGTTGCAAACCAACCAAAACAAGAGTGGTTTTCAACACTTAATTGACGAAAATGAGTGAAAAATGCCAACATTTGATAGATAAAATAAGTGAAATTTGGCATCTAACAACTCGCCCCAACTAGCTTTTTGCTTGTCCTCAAGCAAAGTATGTCTCTCATTTTGCAACAAGAGAATTTGCTCAAGACTAAGATTCACCCAAGAATGGATAAAGTTGGCTTAACACAAATGATGCAATAAGCAATGGTTCCAAATGTTTAGAATCAAACAATGTAAAAGAACTAACTTCTTAAAGCAAATATAAAGTCATGTATCAATCAACAATTATATTTTTCATGAATGAATCACTCTATCTCTCCTCTTCGAATAAGGATTGAAGAGATCACGCATTTGCAACCGCGAGGACAATTTCACTCAACTAACAAACAATGCCAATATCAATTCAATTCATACAAAATCTAACAATCAAAAGCGAAAATATGGAAGCAAGAAGATCATTAAGGTCTTTAAGGTTGTAGGTTGGTCGGGTTTACAAACAAGGGAAATTTCTAAGGCCATTGAAACGAAATTGCCGATGCAAAAGAGACATTCACCAAACACGTTATTTACACACCTCAACTTCATTTCATTTGTTTCTTAGTTATAAACCTTCACAAACCTTAATTCACAACTTATTCTTTCACTATTTTTTTCTTTTCCACGCAAGCATTCCTTTTCTTTTCTTTTTTTTTTCTTTTCTTTTTTCATATTCACACAATTTTTTGGTGCTTGCTTGAATTTTTCAAAAGTTATAGCAACCTACCATCTTTCTTTTTCATTCGCCCCAACTTAACTCTTACTCAACCTCAAGTGAATGCTCTTGGATTTTTATGGAAAAGAGGACAATCAAAACAAAATTCAAGGGGTCAAGAAATTTTTTAGAATCTCACAAAATTAAGAATGAGATTCATATTGTTTTAGGCTCAAAGGGGTTAACGAATTCTCTCTACTCACGGGTAAGTTGCATTTGGAACTGGTTGTGCTCAATAAAAACAAGTACCTTGATCATTTCTAATGCTTCCACAAGTTCACAATGATAACAAGATAAAGCATGAATCACATGAATCAACAAAGTTTATCAGAAATCCGACATTTAGTAAACAATGGAAGCTTTCTCACAAATTATGGTTTTTGGTCCTAAGTGAAACAATCATTCAAACAAGTTGTCAAAAGAACAAATTTCATTTGCACAAAGACTTAAGTTCTTAAGCATTCTAAAATTCTAAATAAACGAAATCATGTACCTTGACAACATTCACTTGTTTCATACTATCATCGCCATCCAAACTCGGTCGAAGCTTCATTGAATACTTTTATACCGATAGCAACCACTCTAGAAGGAGTTTTCGTCATTCCTGTACATACTAGAAAAAACATAAAAAGAAACAATATATACAAAGCTTAAAAACATAGAACCGTTGCAATGCACTTCAAAATCTCAACACCAATCCCCGGCAACAATGCCATTTTGTTGATGTGATAAAGCAGCAAGCAAAAATAATATTAAGTATCCAGTTTTATCGTCTCCACAGGGATTAGTGCGATATGAACGCCGTTCAACGATTTCTACATTTCTAAACTTATTGTTCAAAAGTTTTGGTTTAAAGGGTTCAAAGAACCATATATAAAAACAAAAAATATAAAATAAAGACTGAAATATAAACGGAGCCTTGTTGGGATTGGATTTCATCAATTGATAACATATGCATTCTTCTAAACAAATTAAACACAACGCAATCATTCATCTAATATCATCATGTATCACTCACGACAAAGCTTATCTCTAACGCGGCGTCGAGAGAAAAACCATGTTGTCTCATTGGTGATCTCTCACCCAGCAAAAACACAACACAGAGCATTAAAATCTGATACTCACGCAAATGCTAAGCCTAAACCTATCTCTAGAATTTAGGATCTAACAGGAAATCATCCTAGATCCAGATATGAAGAGTATATCTCTATCACGATTCAAATCAAAGATAAACAAGAAAGTAAAGATAACACCCATATCAGATAAACGATTGTTTCATATAAAATACAATGATCAGAATACGTACACACGCTTAACCCATTTTACATGTATTCATCTAATACGCCAAATGGTTATGAACAACATTCTTCATCACTATTATCACATACCCACACAATATCATATTGATCCTACCCATGCTAGCCATGCTACTTAATCAACACAACACCATAGAAGATAAAATGAATATCAACTTCAAAACCATGTCAAAAGTTTATTCATTGATAGAAGAAAATCTGAGATCAAAGATGTGAAAAGGTTTTGTCAAGACCCACAAATACATAATCAAAGATATTCAATCAACAGAGAATCCAAAATAAGTTCACAAACATATATTAGATGAAATACATAAGGTATCAAAAGATTACAATCCAAACCCCAACAAGAGATCGAAGATCTTACCTCCTCCCCCTTAGGGTTTTGTGTTTCTCTCTCTAGAAGAAATGAAGAAAAATAAGTTCTGATGTCTAGAATGGAAAAAAATACAAGTTATGACCTAAAAAATCAAGAAAATCACTTAAATATACATTCAGGATCTGTCACGTTCGCCTAGCGAATAGCTAGCGAACAACTAACTTTGGTACTTTCAGATCTGTCCAATTCTGGGCTCGTTCGCTACCTGCTCGCCTAGCGAGCAAGCTAGCGAGTTATTCGCTATCTGTTCGCCTAGCGAGCAAGCTAGCGAGTTATTCGCTACGTGTTCGCTAACTGCTCGCCTAGCGAGCATGACAATATTTTGGTGGTTTTGCATGTTGTCTTGGTTTCCTTGCCCATTTCTTGCGTCTGACTTTTCACTTGTTTTGTGCCTAATTCCTGCACAATAACACACAAATCAAAGGTACCAAGAGATTTTCTCATAATGTTGCAAACCAACCAAAACAAGAGTGGTTTTCAACACTTAATTGACGAAAATGAGTGAAAAATGCCAACATTTGATAGATCAAATAAGTGAAATTTGGCATCTAACAGGCCCCGATATCAGGTACCAGCAGATTGAGAAGGTGGTTGTGACCCTCATCAACACGGCTAGAAGGCTACGACACTACTTCCTGGCCCACACGATCTTGGTCAGAACATATCAGCCTATAAAATAGTTACTCAGACGCCCCGACATGGCGGGCAGGATGCTCAAATGGTCGCTCGAACTCTCCAAGTTCAACATCTAGTACGAGAGCAGAAAGGTCCTAAAGGCTCAAGTTCTAGCCGACTTCGTCGCATAGATGACTGCCGTATTTTCCCTAACACTAAGAGCCTACAAGTGGACCATCTTCGTCGACCGAGCCTCCTGCTCGATAGAAAGTGGAGCAGGCATCATCCTGGAGAACGAAGAGGGTGTCCTAATAAAAGTCTCCTTTGCCTTAGCCTTCCCAATGTCAAACAATCAAGGCGAGTATGAGGCCTTCCTCTCAGGGCTTCGCTTGGCGGAGGACCTTGGCGCGAAGGAGATAAAGATATTTACCGATTCCCAGCTCGTAGCCTTTTAAGTATGGGGAGAATACCAGGCCAAGAACGAAAACCTCACGGAATACCTCGCCCTGGTTAAAGAGAGGATGAAAAAAATTCAACTTTGTAGAAGTGAAACACGTTGCTCGAGAACATAACACTAGGGAAGATATTGATGAGTCCGCAAGTGCACGGAAATATCAAAGTAATATAAAAGATTGTCGAACCCATAGAGATCAATGTCAACCTACCGTTATCTATTGTTGCGATGTAAAGCTAAGGCTGATGATTACTTGGTTTAAACTAAATTAAAATGAAAACTAAAATGAAACTTAGAAAATATAACAATAGAGAGAGGCCGAAATATGGATTCTATGTTCCTAAGGGCCTTATAGGAAACAAATACTAATTACGGTCAGATTCCTATTCCGTAGGATACACTGACTCAAAGTCTCTGCCTCACGCTTTCGTGGTTTCGAAAAAAGCCGCTTTGCTTAACCCCAAGATTTTTCTCTCGCTCGCACGGTAATTAAGAACACTTTTTGGATGTCTGACATATCCTAAACGACGTTTAAAATGCTCTCGCTGTTTTTAGACGGGATGCCTAGTTTCTACTATCTGGCTCGCTCCTCACGCTCTCGTGGATCTCGGTTCAAACCTTAATATGCTTCTCACTCTCGTGACAAAGAAATGGTAAGCAACTTCTCGCTCTCGCGACAAAGCTACCTAAACTACGACTAGAAACTACAATCGAAACGACTTAAAAACCGCAATTTCGCACTAAGTTCACTACCGAGTCTCGCCGGTAACGACGATCCTCATACGTCGGACTCAGACAAGTTTAACCAGACATTATTTCGAACAAAAACAACATGAACACAATATTTAAATGTAGGAACAACATGGCATAAAGTAGAGAAGAATGCAACATAACACAAATTAAATTAAAGCGAATAAAAACCTGTAAAGTAGAAGTAAGAACAAGACTTGAAGAAACGAATAAAACTTATATTAATGCTGGCAAGCTTATTGTTGATCCAAGAGTATAGAATAAAACATAATACATAATTGTGACAATCTCTCGATGTGAGCGATTGTCACTTTTAAAAGTATTTTATGCCTAAAACTAGTAAACGAAAATGACAGCGCTTCCGCACAACTTGGATGCCTTATAAATACCCCTCTAAGTCATATTTATAGAGAAATATCCCCTTGTAACTTCCCTTGATCGTGCTAGCAAGTGGAGGGAAAAATGGTTGAGAAACTGCTTGAAAACTGCCTACTTTTGAAGAACTACTTCCTGCAGCGTCATGAAGAACACCGTCTGCTCACGGCAAACGCCATTTGCTCTTCACAGCGAACACCATTTGCTCACGGCGAACACCATATCAGTAAATTGGCAGAATTTTCTCCTTTTCTTCATTTTCTTGCTCTTTTCCCGGTTTTCTTGCACGGATGCTCTTATTCGACAAATACCTGGAAAAACAAACACAATACGACATAATAATATGAAAAACAAGTAAAACGACATTAAATTGCATGCGAATCGAGTCGAAATATATGATATATTTTCACGTTATTAGACATCCTCTCGAAACTGGCAAGTACGAAGAAGAAAGGTGGGAATAAGTCCGCCATCTAAGAAGTGCTCTCTAGATCGAGTATCGAGAAGCCCACTTCGACCGTCGATATGAACGCCATTGGCAACAACAACTACTGGATGACCCTGGTATATGCGTACCTCAGAACGGGCGAACTGCCTGACGAACCCAAGAAGGCGGGCATGGTCAGACGTCAAGCATGCTCGTATGGCTAGGTCGAGGACAAATTGTGCTGGTGGGGATTCTCCATTACCCTTCTCAAATACGTCGAGGAGTCCAAAATCTCTAACATACTCCAGGAGATCCATGAAGGGATCAACGCTCAGCACCTTGACGGGAGATCCCTCGCCCGTAAAGCTCTGCGGGCGGGGTACTATTGGCCCACCATACAAGAGGAGGCCAAGGAACACGTTAAGAAGTGCGACAAGTGCCAATGACACGGGGACATGCACTTGCCCCCATCCAACAAGCTCAAAACGCTCTCGTCCCCGTGGCCTTTCGCGTGGTGGGGGATGGACATCCTCGGGCCCTTCACCATAGGGTCCTACCAGAATAAATATTTGTTAGTCGGGGTCTGTAACACCCCACTTTACCCCGTACGCGTGATATAATAAATATAAAAAGTAATAATTCATCAGAGTTCTACAACACAGTGGGATATCACACTAAGTCACTTCATTTCATTAAGATAATCAATATTATTTAGTTTTCAATTAAGCAGCGGAATACAAATCAATTCTCCAATATAATTCTCCTCAACATGAGGTCATACAACATAAGTCCAACAAATAAAGATACGTAACAATAAACAAATAAAGTAGTCAAATAACAACGTAATCCCGTCATCCCATGTTACGTATCAGAGCGACTCCTAAGACTCGATCAAATAGCAACACACTCCAAGCACTACTCAGGTACCTGGTCACCTGTACTCCCAAGAGAGCACAAACGCAACAACAAAAAGGGGTGAGAACTACATTCAATAAATAAACGGTGAAATACACATGCTAAGGAGTAGTTACACACCATACATAAAATAAGCACAAATAACGCACATACACGTGCCACCTCAATCATTCGGCATTCATAGCCCACACTCAATTACAATAATGCAATGTGACTCACTGACTCGACACAATGCATGTGGTATCAACACAATCTCATACGGTTCACACTAGAACCCGATTCCCGTCGGAATCCGGATAAGTCGTATATACGTTCCTCTGAACTACAACTTATCTCCACAAAGACTTCCACAATGGAGTCCGAATGAAACTAGGCACCCATCATGGATTCCCACCTAGCCATCTCCACAAGACACATGATGTGAAATGCATGTCAACACAATTATGCAATGTAATACATCATGCATAATTCACGATCTATCTTGATCCACACGAGCCATCCGCTCACCGTAATCCTCTCGAGAATTACCACAATCGCACAAGATTGTCCACATTCGACCATCTTGGCCCACATCCATCAAAACACCAAGACATCATTGAACCAGAACATGATTCGTTACTAAAACATATACACAATTGACTTCTCAAACATAATTAGATATAAAATATTGGGAAAACAATTCCATTATCTATCCTATGTTATAGCTCTGTTCATTAGCTTTCCAACGCTTCAAACGAGGATCAAAACGGACTTACGGATCCAAAGTTACGTCCAAAACAATTTCGACCGAAAACATGAACATCCGTGATGGACAGAAAGACGCTGTTACGCTCCGGAACTGATATTCACCCAATTATTCTTGCGAATCACTTACTCAAAGCACCCAAAACATCACTAAAACATTCCTAAGGTTATACGACAATAACTGCACAACTTCTATGGTTTATTAGGCTCATCTGGCAACATTTGCAACACATAAAACACTATTTCCTGCAATTGCTCTGAGTACTTCATAGTTACTCACATTTGAATATTCCTATTCCTATAGGGACAACATATTACAAATTTTCCTTCAATTACACTCTACGACATTAAATTACTCACTATCTAATATTCAATCCCTTCAGGGTCAGACTGAAGGAAAATTGCGATCTAAACGCAGCGGAAAACAAAAATTTTCCTTTAGTGATCCTCACGAATGAGCATGGTCAGTGATAGAATCGTTACCTCTTTGTGGCGATTCAGATCTTTGATGCAGCGATCACAAGCGTTGATGAAGTGCAACGCCTCTACTCAGTCCACACGAACAGCTTCCGGTCACAGTGCTAGCTGCTTACGAACGGAATTATTTGAGTGAGAAAAGAGAATCAAAAACGAAATTGCATCAAGTGAAAGCTTCATCACAAGGGTTCCTTTTATAGACTCTCTTGTGGGCTGCGGGCTAAAACCCTAATTCACATGATCCATAATAATATTATATATTATTATAATAACTATTATTATAATAAATATATTTATTTTATTATTATTTTATAACCATTATAAAATAACAATAATTATTATTATATTATCCGAATTTCTATTTTTCACTTAAGTGCACCGTACCTTACGGTGTTCCTTTTTGATTTCTCTATCTCTCATCAAACTGTCCTTATGTGTGTGACCCTGTAGGATTTCGTAACGTTGGTAATTATATTAAATTATATATTTAACATAATAAACAGTAAGCGGTATCTAGCAACACATCACTGCCACCCAAGTCACGAAAATGTCATGTGATCTGACAAAACCTTTTTCGTGATAATATATGTTTGTACAATTACCCTTTTGCCCCTATGTCTATATTGAACACAAGGCATACACTGTGTCATCCTTGTCCAGTTCAATATTGGGCCCTTAGACATTTCTCCTGTTATGCAGGATTGGCAAATTCCATCTAGGACACTCATGTCCCTCAGCATGCTTCGTGGAGTGCCCATCAACTGTCTTTATGATCATCCAGTTACGGATAATGTTTGATCAGCAATAAAGCACCCGACTCTACATCTAGGGTCCATAGTGGTTTCAGGTCGAAGGGTGGTAATACACCATTATCACCATGAGAATAACTTATGACACTTTGCATAACATACTATGTAGTATTCTCATAGCGGGTCAATCCGGTATAAATATTACTCCTAATATTTATACCTATGTCAAGACTTGATAACTCTTTATCCATGATCCATGAGATGTGATCATCAGTCTATCTTCATAATAGTCTCAATGCTTTTAATGTTATCCCACTTTGCAATAAAGCTTGACTACGGATATTTTAAGAATAATGTCTTTATGTTTAATGGGATCTCATGATTAAGTCACACTTAACATTTCATTAAACAGACTAACTATTCTAGGGACTTTATTATTCTGAAAGACAAACATAATAAAGAAATGCCTTTTATTATTAAACGAATAATTTGATACAAGTACCAAAAAGTATTGGCCTCTAGGGCTTACACCAACACAGACATATAACAATGTTAAGGTTTTGGCCACGAAGGTTCAATTTCCCATAAGTTTTGCCTATATTAATATTCAACGATACATATCATTTGGCCATTTGGCCATAACCTCAGATTCTTACGATTACTTCCTTATTTCCCACAATTAACCCAAATCCCGAAACCTTAGGGAAACCTTAGAGCATCGTACTAATAACAATATAACACATTCATTTCTACATATTTACCCAAATCCCTAAACCTTACATCACCACAACATACCGAAAGGTATACATAGAAAACTATGAAAAGCAATACTCCCCATACAATAATCATTCAAGAACAACAACAATTTTATGGAATTTATCATGCTACGAAAATTAGATCAAGAATCCTCAAGAACACATAATTCCTATGAGAGAAAGGACCTCTCACTACCCTCTCATGTTAATTCACCCATATTGAAATCCATTCTCCCCCCTTACCTCAATTAATTGCTCAATCGTTGAAGAATCTTGAAGGATTGACAACCCTAGCCTCCTTCTCTTCCTCCTTGTTCTTCTTCTCACTTTTTCTCTCAAAACCTTTCTCTGGCAGTTTATCGTGTTCTAATTCTCTTTCCCCAAAAAAACTTCTCTATTTCCTTTAATCCCTTATTTCTTATTTTATTATTTAAATCCTATAACAATATTAATAATAATAATACTAATATTATTCTCCCACTAATAATACTATTCATACTAATAGTAATAATATGAATAATAATAATATTCCACCAAATAATATTATTAATACGAATAATAATAATAATAATAATAATAATAATAATAATAATAATAATAATAATAATAATAATAATAATAATAATAATAATAATAATAATAATCTCATTAACATTATTATTAATAATAGTTGGAATAATATTAATCACTATAATGCTCTCGATATCATAATTAACTTATTTCTTTATCTAGGTCCATAATACCCCAACTAAGGTCACCTCTCTCCCTTACTCCTAACCTCATACCCTTAATTAAGGACACCACACAACTACACATAACAGAAAATACCAAAGCGACTGAATAATTTAAATGGGGTGTTACAGGGTCGACTATTTTACGAAGTGGATAGAAGTTGAAGCCCTCGCCAAAATCATGACGCACAACATACTCCGTTTCTACAAACGGAACATCCTTTCCCGTTTCGGCGTATCCCAAGCAATCTTCATTGACAACGGGACACAATTCACTAACAAGAACTTCCAGGACTTCATTACTAAGTTGGGCACAAAGCAACACTTCACATCTGTTGAGCACCCGCAAACAAACGGGAAGGTCGAACCCGTGAACAGAGTGATCCTGCGCAGCCTAAAACAAAGACTGGCCGACGCCAAAAAGAGGTGGGTCGAGGAGCTATACATCTTGCTCTGAGCCTATAGGACAACCTCACACTCGAAGACCAGGGAAAACCCATTCAGACTGACCTACGAAACCGATGCAGTAATTACGGTGGAAATAAGGGAGCTCTCCAGAAGGACCGAATCTCCCATCGATAAAGAGATGAACGACGGGACCCTAAGGGAGGAGCTCGACCTGGTCGAAGAAACCTGGCCGGGGATATCCCTTTGCGAAGCCTCACTCAAGCAAAAAATAACTCCGCGACATGACTGTAAAGTCATCAAAAGCAAGTTCCAAGTAGGCATCCTAGTCCTACGAAGGATCGAAAAGACTCACACGGGGGCAAACTTGCCGCGAACTGGGAAGGTCCCTACCACGTCAGTGCAAAGACAAAAAACGGAGCCTACTAGCTCGAAGGCCTACACAGGGAGGAACTTGCTCGATCATGGAACACTGAAAAGCTGAAACAATATTACAGTTAAACACTGCCCGTGACCTACTCGCATCGGGACCACATGGGCGCGCTAGGTGTCACAATGTGAAAAAACAACCGGCAGAAAAATAGAGTTGCCACCGAATGTTATTTATCCCGACGGGAGAAAAGAAATGATCGAAGAAACCTTAAAAAGAGAGAATACATGGTCTCGCAACAAAATCCTGAGTTCGGGAGTCGATTACGCGAGAGGAAGGTATTAACACCCCTCACGTTTGTTGTACTCAACGAGATCCACTCTTGTTGTTCTAATCAAATGGTGTGTTTATCTAAATCATACTTACTAACGACAACTCAACAAAATGTAACTCGACAGAACATCACTGTCCTGCGCCTACGTATTCCCTCGTGTAACGGGAAAGTTAAAGTCAATGTAGCTCGGAGGACTACAGATGAATGGAGGGATTGTGCTCGCCAAGACTTCGCCATCTTGTGCCTACATATCCTCATTCGGACGAGAATGAAGAAGTCAGAGTGCTCATAGTTCGACCTACCACGGTTGGTTGATGTCTTTTATGAATGATGTTAAACTCACGTTCCAGCAGTTAGGGTCGATGCCTGTTTGCGGTAGAGCGAAGGTAGCATGTCTTTTCTGAAAAAAAGGTTTGGAAGGAAATCTCGAAGGACAAAATGATTTGAATATTTTTGAGGATTTTAACGAAGTGGGTTAACTTTGTTCATGACGTGTATCGCACTAAAGTCTATGACATAGGATACTTCACACTAACGATCCAAACGTCTCACGCACAAAGTACCCTAAGATGAGGTTAGAAATGCATATGCTTATCTTTTCCTATGTGCTTAAGACTCGTGCGCACAATACTCGTCGTATTTATTAAGTGTTTTGATTTTGTTTTAAGATGAGAAGAAAGAGGACTCAAAGGTTGAAAAGAAAACAACTAAGAGAAACTAACTCCTAATGTTGTCATGCATAATGGTCCTAAAGTTGGGATAGGAAGGGAATTTACTTAATGTTGGTATGCAAATAGATAGACCTAATGCTAAGGATTAAAAGGGACTATCTTAATTGTTATCATGCAAAAATTTACCTAAAGTTAGGTTACAGGGGGATACGATGCATACACAATATTAACATCACACAATAAAAGAATCAAAATATAAATTGAAAAGAAAAGTGCACAGATACCAAAATAAGTTTAATCGACTATAATCATAACAATATTGGATCGTCAAAAATTAGCACAAATTGAAAAAAGACAAACTGCTTCTACGTAAACGGTCATCGCAAATCGAATCAAGAAACAACAATATCAAAGAAAATCAAATTGTCGAAACGCGAATCGGTAGGCACAAAAAGTGGATTGTCACTATGCTAAACCATCATACGCGTGTAAAAATTTGAAATGCCACGATAATCAATTAAAAATAACCAACATAAACCGATAAAACAACCAATAACTTACTACACTTAACGTGATCATCGCAAGAGAGACCAAAAATGGTGCAGATTCAAATTTATCAAAATAATGTAAAGCAAAAAGAAATTTAAAATGTTGCAAAACAAAATAATAATGTTGATAACGCAAAAGTGTGATCATCGCAACCGAATCGAACTAACACAAATGTTACGCACCATGCACACCAATATGCAAACAATGTATTGACACGATTCGATCCGAATAATATAATCAAAACCAAAACAATAGGATTTACCAAGACTTTTACGCACAATGACTTATGTTTCCAATTAAACAATGCATCATATTATGTTTTTAGTAACAGTACGACGGGATCTACCGGTAAGAGAGATTTAAAGAAATTCCTAAGTAGCACTTACTGTCTTTTGAAGCCGGGATCTACTGGTGATACACGGCTTTACGACTACAAACTTGTTTTTTTATTTTTTTAAGCCGTGCGAGTGTGTTGTCTTTTTTCGGTCTCCTCCTTTTTTTTTCCAGCAACACCAATAATATATAGGGATCAAATTAGGGTTAACAATAAATTGTCAATAATATCCCTAATGCCCAAATTTAAAGCTCAAATTAAATAATTAGTTAAACCCAAAATAATAAACATTTAAAATAAAATTAAAATAAAACACTAATTATTTTATTTATTTATTTTAAATATTTAGACAAAAAATGTAAAAATAACCGGAATCCAAATAGATAAAAGTCGGACGCCCAAGTGCTCAAAAAAATAAATCGAGTATACTAAAATGATAAGCACGAAATATACAACTCGACAAAATACAACGTTTGGTCAGATTTTAAAATAAAATTTGACCCGTTTAAAACGCTCAAATTGATTAAAATGCCACGAAAAATGGTTAAAAAATTAAAACGAACACGTCATGTTAAACTACACAAAACGTAGATCAATATAATTGACGTTTGCAAGTTCGATTTTAAAATTTTCCATCCATCGATTTTATGCACCGTTGAGATTCAGTTTGATCGATCTGTCTGTAAATATGAAAAATTATTCCGGTGACATTTTAGGCACTATGTGAGATAAAATGTGTGCTATGCAAAGTAAAAATAAAATCGGATGAATGAAACAATTAAAAATTAAAATGCCCGAACAAAATCATGACTGAATAACCACACTTAACTTGAAACCGAAATTTCTGCCCTTGAGTGCTCACTGATCCTCTTGAGAAATCATAACAAAGATGACCTTGATATTTGATGAGCCTCGGTAAAGAAGATAATCATGAAGTTAGAAAACCAGTCTTTATCTCAACTCGAGTGCAATAGCCAAATAAATCATCTCTGAATATGGAAAACTCAAATCACAGGAAAATGCTTTTATCCACGTCTTTAGGAGTTCAATGAAAATGAATTAATGCAAGTTTATGACCTAATGGAAAATGAACATGAACGTGAAACACAAGTCAATTATGGTTAGAAATAAGAGGACAAATTTTAGGGTGTAACAGCTGGCCCTATTCAATCAACTTAAACATGAGGGTATGAAAGTAATAACTTTCTGACGTTCGTGGTAGAAGGAGATTGAATACTAAAACAACTGTAAAATTTTCACCCTACAGGGGAAGAAATGACTCCCCTGAGGAATACAACCAACGAGAATGCTACGGGAAACGAGCAATAAAAACTATATACTCAGCGCGAACAGGAGTTGGGAAATCAGCATGGACGAAGCAGAAATTAACAGGGACGGGTGACAACTACATCGAGGATAAATACACATGAGTGTTAAGGGTAACAATGACAGTCTAAGATCAATATGGATGAGTATTATTAAAATTGAAACAAACACGACGAGTGTTGAAAGATCACGACGAGTGTCTAAAATTAATACAGACGAGTATTGATAAAACTGAATTAAACACGGACGAATGTTGAAAGATCAATGCGGACGAAGTATTGAAGAACGGAATCAAACATGG
This sequence comes from Lathyrus sativus, assembly GCA_963859935.3. Taxonomy (NCBI): domain Eukaryota; kingdom Viridiplantae; phylum Streptophyta; class Magnoliopsida; order Fabales; family Fabaceae; genus Lathyrus; species Lathyrus sativus. The sequence continues at coordinate 5,748 of CAWUDS030005164.1, read as the reverse complement.
GCGAATGTTGAAAGATCACGATGAATGTCTAGGATCAATATGGACGAAGTATTGATGAAATGAATCAAACACGGACGAGTGTCGAAAGAACACGAACGAGTGTCTAAAATCTAAGATCAATACAGACAAGTATTGATAAAACTAAAACAAACACGACGAGTGTTGAAAGATCATGATGAATGTCTAAGATCAATATGGACGAGTATTGATGAAACCGAATCAAACACGGACGACTGTTGAAAGAGCACAATGATATCGAGATCAACACATCTAACACCCGAATGATGGGTGAAAGAAGAAAGAATTAATCACTAAACGACTCTGAGGGGGATAACAAAGTCCTAGCAGAGGAAATGAAGATAATCAAAGAGTAAAATTGATGAATCTATGACCCTACAAATTGGTTAGAGTGTCTGCTTAGGGATAAAGTTAGACGATCTCTCCTGAGTTACATCACTTTCTACTGGAGAAAGGTTTGGAAAAGAGGGTATAAAACGTGGATTATGCTTCAAATTCATGTTTGAAATTTCCCATGCTACACATATTGAGGATGCAATGCAATGAGGACTATGCAAAATGTCAATGTAGGCTCATACTACCGAGGATATGAGGATATGTAAGCCACTGGGGATGATTGTGCCATGTATGGCTGGGATGTGGTTAGGCGTAGGACCAAATTGATAGTGATTGGATTTTTTAGGGGTTTCATTCTTGGTTGCCAACGAAAGTGGACTTTGAAGGGGAACTATCAAACGAGAACTGGTATTTAAAAGGGGTAGACTACTAGACGAGAACTGGTGGCAAAAGGGTAAGTTATCATATGAGAACTAACTTCTTATTTTTGTATTAGACGGGAACTGATTTTGCGGTTTTCTAGACGAGAATTGGACTTTGAGATGGTGCTTACCAGACGAGAACTAGTTGTGAAAAAAACAACCACCAGACGAGAACTGGAGTTTAAATGGTAGGCTAAAGAATGGGTGACCATAAGAGGACTAGTTTAAAAGCTGATGTTTACTAGGCGAGAACTGGACTCGAATGCCATTTACCAGATGAGAACTGGTACTTTGAAAATGGTTTTCCAAATGGGAATTGGACTTTGAAATGGTTTTCCAGATGGGAACTGGACTTTGAAATGCTGAGTGAGGTTGGGTTACAAGGCCCTCTGATGTCAGATTTAGGTTGTGGGAAAAAGCCCAATAATAGAATATAATCCTTTATGCTTGAGCGAAACGACATGACTAATGCATGAGGATGATTTATGCAGGTTTCAAGAAATACCCCTGAGGTAGATGAGAAGGCCTTTGTAGCAAGGCTTCTATCTTGTTAGAAGGCAATGGTTATGTGATAGGGTGTTGGCCTGATTTCCCGACACTCGTCTTGAACTCAATAGTTGTTGACGAAATATAATTTGCTTGAGTAGCTTGAAAGCAAGGAGAGGTCTTGCCCCAATGTATTTCATCTTGCCCTAGTTTGGTCCTTGGGTTACCTTGAATGAAAGGATTTGTCCTTGATTAACCGACTCTTGGTTGGCTTCGATGTACTCTTGAGATGCCATGCCCCATGATGAGCGTTAAAGCGACTTAACTTGCGTCGATTGAATAGTGGAGGGACTTGCCCTTAATTAAAGAACCTCTGGGTGACCTTCCACTGGTTGGTAGAGTCTCGAGATGATTTACCGGTTCTTGAATAATTTGCCCCATAGTTAGTAAATGCTTTAGGAACTGACCTCATACTGACTGATTCCATACACATTGGATGTCAATGCCCCAGACCCATAGGGTTACGAGTTATACTTGATTCTGATCAATTTTACTGAATGATCCAGTCCTCTTTGGTAACTCCTTGTTGCAATTTCCTCAATGTCAATTACTTACATGCAATTAAAATTGCTTGTTTGCGAATGGTAATTTTAATGCGATGCTCATGCAAAATTTAAAAAAATCAATCATTATTGGAATGATGTGATAGTGTGTGACAAATGGACCATTAGTCCAGACACAACACTGGTTTAACTAGTGAAAGATATAGTAAGAAGAAGATTAACAAATCTTGTAGGAGTTAGTTTATGCAACCTTGTTGTAGTATGCTTTCAGAATAAACCCTGCTTCAATCAGGTCTTTTAAGAGTTGTAACATGGTCTGGTTCACGGTTATACAAACAAAGGTTTTATGACTCAAAATTTCTTTTAACCCACCCCTCCTTCGTGATGATCTTCAGTCCTACGTTAAGCTAATTTGGCACAAACACTCCTACTTCAAAAGGATTTTGTGATGGTTAGGAACCAACGACCCTGATGGCCTAAGAACCAATGAGGTATTTGGAGTAACATTCACCACTTTTGTCCTTGTGTCTGTGGTCATACGACTTGCTCTTGCTCGAGGATTTTTCTTTAGTAATCCTTTTCACTTTGTTTTTTGTTTTTTATTCCCTGACTTTTTCCTGGACTGATTATTTTTTATTTTGAATGTCTAATGGGATGCCCTAATTTTTTCCTAAGTCACTCGTTTTTGAGTTTTCGACTTAGCAGGCTTTCTTTTTCTTTTTCTCTCTTTTTTACTCTTTTTCTTTTGAGCAAATCGTGTGACACTGGCTATCTTGATTCCTCTGAGAGGATCATGACTGCTTCATTGCTTGGTTGATGAGGGATAACTGTTGTAGTCTCACGTCCTTGACCTTCTGATGCATGAGGAATAACAGGTGATTGATCCTTGGATGTATACTCCTTTTGAAGTTTGAACTCGATCAAGCTAACTGACGACTACCCTGCCCCGATAAAGATGTGAGGGATTTTTGTATGAAAGAAAACTTCTACTTCTAGGCTCAAAAGAGGTAACGAGGGTCTGACTCTCTTATATCTCTAATGTTTGGGGATTTAAAACAATGTTTGCACATCATTAACAGGATTTTATCCGAAAGCATACCATCATCAATCATGGGTATTCAATTTTTGTCATCCTCCCTCAAGTCTTTGCTAAACAATAGTTTGATAAAGTGACGTGAATGGGAGAAACACAGATGTGTGTATATATATAATTATTTTAAAGAAAAATGAGCGAATGCGACATAATTAATTCAAAAAATGCATGAGCACTTCATTAATATTACCGTCAAGACAATAATGTTTAACAAACAAGTAGTATTTAACAACTACAATACAAATGATAAAAGTGATCCCATGATTGCCAGCGCTGAGGATGTCATCATAACTGAAACATTGGCTTGAGAAGATTCCCTTTGAATTCTTTAAACTCATTCTTGGAAGAGGTTAACATGCACCACCAAGTTTCCTTCTGGAAAAGATGTGTACTTGTTGTCAATCAATTGTTGCACTTTGGCTTGGAAGGATTTGCAATCTTCAGTTGAGTGCCTTATTGATCCTCCATGATATCCACATTGCACATAAGGATTGTATCCAGGCGGGTAAGGCTCTGGAAACGAATTGAGAATTCTGAACAAATGCAGTAAGAGTTGATTGTACGACATAGGAACTGGATGAAGATGAGCATTCCTTATTTCCAAGTTGTTGTGAGGCCTATTTTGATTCTGATAACTTCGGCCATGGGCTCGTTGATTTTCATGAGGAGCAGTCCATGGTTTTTGGCATGAAGCTCTAGGCACGGATGTCTGTCCATAAGGATAACATGGCATTGGAAATAATGTTTGTTGAGAAGATGAAGGACCAAATGATTTTACCGTTGCATCATGAGAATACTCAATATCTGCCATGACTGCGCTAATTACATCCTCTTCTTCCTCTTGGGAGTTGCTGAGGGATTCAGTCTCACTAGCCTGACTGCTCGAGACATCTTGCATTTTTCCACTCTTTAGGCCGCTCTCAATGTGTTCTCCAGCTATTACCAGGTCAGAGAAGTTTGATGTCACATTGTTGATCATCTTATCCAGGTATGGACCTTGCAAAGTATCTATGAATAGGTCAACCAATTCTCCTCTAAAAGCGGTGGTTGCACTCTGGAAGCCAATTCTCTCCATCTCTGAGCATACCCTCTAAAGGATTCATTGTTCTCTTGAGACAAACCTTGCAACTGCATACAGCTGAGAGCCCTGTCAAGATCATATTCATACTACTTTAGAAAGGCTTTATCTAAGTCCAACCATGATTGGATGCGGCAACTCTCTAACTGCATGTACCAATTCATTAATGTCTCACTCAGACTGTCTTGAAAACAGTGGATCATTAGCTTATCACTGTGAACATACAATCATTCTTCTACAAAACATCACCAAATGTTACTTCGGGAAATTATTCCCCCTGTACTTCTCAAACTTCGGTGCTTTGAAACTTGGAGGTAACACTAGGTCAGATACCAGGCACATATCTGAAGCGTTGAGACGAAGAGCATCTTGAACTTCCATGGCTTTAAGTTTCTCATCTAACACATCTTTCAGCAAACTCAAGAGCTCTTGGGTCCTTGGTTTTCATTATTGGAACCTCCCTTTGGGAATTCGACATAGAGAATGCAAAACCACAACAGTCCATAGTATCAAGAGAAGAGGAATGTCCACTTTGGACAACAGACTGTTCATGAACATTCTGATTCTCAACAGAGATCTACACAGGCTGAGCTTGAGTAAGGTTGTTCACTTGTGGAGGATCCTCATCAGGCAGAAAATTGTACAGAGGGTTAGTCGTCACAGTAAAACTTGGTGGGAAATCAACATTATGGAGGTTGTTCCTTGACATAGCTACCAACGGCTTCCAACTTGACCTTACTTCTTGACACTGCTTGATCTTGCTTCAAACATTTTTTCATCTTTCAATAGTAACCACTTGTTTAGAACGAGTACCAGGGAATCAACTGGCTGGTCAAGGACAAAGGTGGAATGAGGGTTCTGGCTGGTTAAAGAATGACATGCAAAATGATGCTAGATGTTCATGCAATGCAATATTATGAATACAACAACATGGGATCAAAGCTTTTAAACAGTTGATGTGCTGCTGACAGAATAGGCTCAAAAGTCTGCTCTGACAAAATATCCAGAACACTAGAATAATCAGAATACCAGTCTGACGAGAAATCCAGAATACCAGAACATCGAAATAATCAGAATACCAGGTTCATAGATCCATACTGATAAGAAAACCAGAAAACCAGGTAAGTTGAAAGTCAAGGTTTCCTGCAAAAACCCATCCCCTCTCCCATGTGGGTTCTAGTCTTGGACAAGGGCATCCTAGCAGGTCCTCAGTATCACAGGATCTTAGGTTGAGAAATGATGATACGTTCACACTTTCTGATTTAGTATTATCATCAATCAAGGAGGCCTCAATTGATTTCCCATGAACGGTCTCCAGAGTCATAAGCTCCCAAAGGAACACTCTGACTACTGTATAAACATATAGGACAAAGCATCTCCCAAGAAAACCTCGTCTAAATGTGAACTCAAATCAATAATACGTGACAAATGCCATGCAAGTCGACAAGAGCCCATTCCAATCCTATGTGTGCACTCAAACCTGGGTACTGGGCTTATCTCTCATGAAATCAACCCCCAACAACACAACAGCGAGAGAATAATATGATAACAATAAGAAAATAAATGCAAGAAAATGTAATAAAAGCAGTAAATGAAGCAAAAAAGAAACACCCAATGAAAAAGAAATAGACAAGCGCTAGGATTGACTCTCATAGGGAAGTATAATCTCCCTAGCAAAGTCGCCAGTTGTCGCAATGCAAAAAACAACTGGCGGAAAAATAGAGTCGCCACCTAATGTTATTTATCCCGACG